>ML824076.1:151081-177602 GCA_009831015.1 Picea engelmannii | reverse complement strand
TCTCTTTATAGTTTTTATTAAGGAAAATGAACATTTCACTAAATTTCAACTCTATGCCCCTAAGGCATGATATCCACTAGCTATGTTGCACCATATTATCATTGTGGGCCCTTTTTGCAATGGGTCATAGATTTCATGGAGTGTAACCCTCCCTCTTCTAATATTCATAAATACATGTGGTTGTTAATTAATTCATGATATGGGATGAATTCATGACAATATTCAACAACATTGCATCCATTTTATCTCATTTCTTTTTCAATCACATCATTACACATTTGTTTGTCCCAAAACAATTGGTTTTTTACCATGGCCACCATTTTGAATATGAAACCTAGAGAGAGATAGCTTCACTCTTAGGTTTTGAGCACCAATATTCATGGTCTTATTATCCATATGGGAAATTCCAAGTTGAGTCTGTAAATAAAATCCTTAAAACCATGCTCCAAAATATTATGAATAAGAACAAGACCAAGCGGAATCAGTTTCTCTTCCATGCCTTATAGACCTATAGGGAATCTACTAAAACTTTCACTAGGTTTATACCCTTTCATGTCATCCATGACAAGGAGGTTATTTTATAGACTATGTACCAAATCTTCTCTATCCATAGTTGTAAAACTCCTCCCTAATACCACTCATTTATAGAAAATACTAGTAATCTTGAAGTGCACCAATGAATACCATCATGTCACATTGCAAACCATGAAGGGACCGAGAA
This sequence comes from Picea engelmannii, assembly GCA_009831015.1. NCBI lineage: Eukaryota > Viridiplantae > Streptophyta > Pinopsida > Pinales > Pinaceae > Picea > Picea engelmannii. Next base: position 176,881 of record ML824076.1, on the reverse strand, counting down.
GGGCTCTAAAGTTTAGTATAAATGAAAGGTCCGCCTTCATGTCTTTTTCAAAGGATATCTAGTACTTTTGTGTGTCCAAGACCATGATATCTTAGGTCAAGGAAAGTTTGAAGCACTGTGGAATGAACCATACATTGTCAAACATTGTCTAAGGAAAGGGGGCATATTAACTTATAAGACCCAAAAGGGGAGATACTCCCTAAATCTCACAATGCATTCTACCAAAATATGTTTTACCCCTAATTCTTTATTTTATGGAGAAAATTCATTTTTTATATACGTTAGATATGTTTTTAGATCCTTTTTGTAACTTTTCCATCTCGTAAGTTGTGTTCTTGCGCCTTCAAAATGGACCCCTCATCATGTTACTATATCAATTATGTTAATGGTGTGAGTCATTATTCACAGAATCTTTAGTTGATAGATCAGGACATATTTACCCCTTTGCATTCTCTCATCCACTTCAATGACCTTTGTATTGGACCTTCCACCAATAACCTAGCCAAATACAACATTGTGATTGATTTATTTAATAGTTCCCTTGAACATCACATCTATCACCTATGTGTTTTCCTCAATTCCAAATTTCTCATCATGTTTTTGAATGATGTTTAGCATGTGTGTAATTGTTTCCTTTTTAGAAAATATTTATAAGTTAATCTTTTGGTATGTTCATTTGAATCAGTTTCATTTAGCCATGTTTCTAAAAGAAAAATTACTTTTTTAGATACCATTGTAAATAAAATTCTAGATTGACATTTATCACATGCATACATAATATGATAACACTTTGCATTCACACATAATCTACCTTGCATCATCATTTGTAAATAAAATCACATGGATTGAAGATACACATTTGTAATTCAAAAAAATACATACATCGTGTATATGTATATATTCATATAGATATATAATGTACAAAACATCACACATAGTTTATCATGGAATCCATCCCTCAAAATATAGGGCATGGTCATAGCATGGTACATACATCAAAATAACATGGCACAAGGCCCATGAAATTATTTGTTCCCCATCCCCATAAATTATAGGGTCACAAGACAATGGATATGAGTCCCCCTCGATAGATATATGACATAGTATATGACCATAACTATTATCCTAAAAATAAAGAACCACTCAAGCGATTCTCCTATATAATATCCATCATAGGTTTCATATAGCTCATTTCATAAATGCTCTAACACCCTTGGGAACAATAGGTCTAGTATCAGTCTCATGTCTTCCATTTCTTATACCTAACTATGTCAATGTCAACCTTCTACCTTAGCCCCAATGGACCTGGTTCATCTCAATCCACTCACCCACAATGGTGGGAATGCTCAGTCAATATCACTAGTGAAATATCTACAAACACAAATAATATATCATCAATACCATATATTGAAACAGTCTACTCTATGTAATCAAATCAAATCAAATCATCCATACCTTCTAGGCCCCATGCCCATCCAAGTGGTAACCGTAACTATGAATCTTCCTAGAATTTCATATTGTAACAATGATAACCATCTATGTGTATCAGGAGTCAATCCTAGTGCGAAAAAACTTAGGGTGAAACACGTTCCCTTAACCCCCAATTCCTCCCCATATTAACAACTACCCCCAACCACATATCCTTAGCTCGTGAGGACCTCCATCTCAAATAAAAACATGTGGTTGAATAGTTGGTATCTTCTCAAAGAACAATGCACATATAAATGTACCAAAGGAAAATACCCCCACTAACACCCTACAACAGAAGGTGAGTTGGAACTATGTCATTGTGAGTAGCATCGAGGCCCACCCATATTCGATACTCACCAACATGCTCTCTACAAGCATCATTAGTCCTCTTAAAATCCTATGTAGGGATTAATGGATCCCTATGATACACGCCACTTCCACAAATACAACTGATATCTCTAAGAAATATATATATACAATCTAGATAACATCATATTTGATCCTAAAATTATCATTTCCATGGGTATGAACTAGTTCCTCTAACCAAATCCTTCAAGGAACTATTTTCTATGTATCCTTGAATACCACCATCAGTAGTCCTATTAAGAATTAGATATAATGTATCTATGTCCCAATACTACACTATTTAGGAGGGTAGCCCCTCACTAGCCCTCATCAATAGGTTCTCAATATAATTGAGTGACATGTGTCAAGCCAAGGCCCTCGAAGAACTTGGTTAGCACTAACAACGAACCATATTTATTTAAATTATATTTCCCACCATAGTACCTTGAAGCCAATCATACCTACAGAAAACCATAGTTTATCATATACATACCCTATGTACATCTCATATATAGGTTTAGTATAGATTTTACCCTTCAAATTTTTCTTCCCAACATAGTCTTTCGGATAAAAACTGCATCGAACTAGTGTGGAAATGAACTCTATTTTTGTTCTAGAATAATGTAGAAATCGAGGGGAAGTTTTCATGCTCTAAGTGTAGAAACCACCCCCATTTACTGTGCTATAGCTAAAAAAATTGATTAGGGCCTCCCTAGGATCAGCCAAGACCTATCCTAAAAAAGTAAACTGCTAGAAATGATAGGGAGGATATGACCACTAACATGAAACCTGGAAACTTAAATTCCCACGGTATGTTTATCTGAAATGAGCATGCCAATATTTAGGGCCTCCTCTGTCTCTACAAAATTATCTTGCACACATGATTTTGAATTTGGGGATTTAACTCTAGTTATATCAAACCCTCATTTTTCATTTCCCTAAAATGGACTCATATGATCTCTAATTGTTGTGTTGTATGCATCATTGGCATCTTATTTACAAGCCCTTCAAAAGGCTATTCTCAATTTTTCCTTCTTTAAAACTTCATCTAGACCCCTGTTTTCCTTGGAGAAATAAAGTAGGTTCATTTTTTCATTCAAATTTCTATGCAATGATTTTATTTTCATAACCACCTTTCTTCTTTGGTATTAGTTGAATTGTGTATAGAAATTCACCATGGAATCCCTTGTCTCTCTATGAAATGTGTTCCTATTCAAGTAAACCTCTCTTAACTAAAATTTAGCATAACATGGATACCCTCAGTAAATTTCATTTTCTCTTCATTCTCCTTGGAATAATTGATAGGATCACCCTCGCTCGAGTGGATGGGTTATTCCATCCATTTGTTGCAATTATGAATCTACCTAGTGATAGAGCCTTCCCTCCATGGTTTCCCTAATTTAGTTCTCCATGTTTCATTTTGGTTCCCATGCCATTGAATCTTCCTCATATCGGGAGTCTGATTAGTCTACATACCATATTTTAGCCTCATGTATCTTTACTTGTCATGTTGATAGATTTACCATCAAACTCCCACACTATTGGTGGGTATATATTGGATTATCACATATCACAAGCCCTCCACTTCATCCATACTATGGTGATTCTTCATTTTTATACCACCATTCATCCAACCCTAAGGATATTAACATTCATGTCCTTAACTTATCCTCTTCCATTTGTAGTCTTCACCTCCAACATTGCATTCATTTGGTTTCTTACTAGGTCATTTATCTCCTCATTTCCCCATTTGGCTTCCCTCTTTGGATTCCTTTGGGCTATTATGTATCTCGACAAATTGGCTATATATTTTGGTGGGACCCTTTTCCCTTCATAGTGATATGTCATAACCTCATGTCACACCTTTTCATATACCAATAGAATATTTTTCTTCTTTGGAACTTATTTCATTTATGATAGCATCCCTTTGTTTCCCTTGTTGAGAGAATTTGCAATGAGTCACCATTGTGTCCCATTGAGTTTTTTCAGTTCCTCTTGAGTCATGTAATAGTTTACTTTTGTGTCCATGAGTTTTACCCATCTAATGTTGCAAAGTATTGACCTCTAGTTGCAAAGTATTGACGTCAACACTTGTATTCTAACAATTTGGTTTAAAGGACAGTATACCTTGGGCCGATGTTATTCATTGGTGGGTTCCTCCAAGTACGGAGAATCATAATTTTTTTCTAACTTGGTTTTGTCTCACATGCTCAAATCTATCTCATTATTGCACCATTGAAATTTGTACACTTTATGATTTAGTGGTCTAGTTGATTGTACAAAATTCTGAGACATGTGTGGGTTGTATCATCCTTGGCAAGGGAAATTTTAGGAGCTAAATTTTTTCCATGGGCTAATCTTCCAATTTTTTTCCCCAAAAAATGGATTCAGTAAGTCCATTCTTTTCTAAAATGGTCCACCCAAATTCTATAGGATAAAATTATTTTACTATAAAAATTACCAAAATTTACAAGAAAATGTATAAAACCATTAGAAATTTGAATTTTCTTACAAAAGTATCACTAAAAATTGTATGGATTGTATTTTAATAATTAGTAAGATTCTCTTATATTTCTACACTTAAAGATAAGCATGGGTCATTAAAATTTTCCCTACCCTTGCGAGGGATTTTCCCTTCAGGTATCTCCCCACATGTTCGAGCCACAACATTTGTTTTCAAAGCTATAGCTCTAATTGTTGTACTTTGGATGTTGGTCCTTAGGACTCCATCTTATTCCTAAGTGCTAGAGGGGTTTTCCCTATTCACACCATCACCTTGATTCTAGGGTTTATTCCTATGTACCTTGACACCATCACCTTGATTCTAGGGTTTATTCCTATGTACCTTGGTCCCATTTTTCTCATTTATGGGTTACCTTGGACCAAGTTGAGTCCTCGTCACTCTCAAAATTGGTAAGATATTGTGTGCTCAAATACATGCTCATTATCACATAGTTGAGATTCATACATATGTATGAGTGATCTAGCCTCGGTTGGAGTTACTTGGATTTTATTGGCTTGGTTCTACCATTCAAAGAGACATTCATTTGAGTTTCCCTCTTTCTAGCTCATTTCAAATCTTTAGATCCTTTTTCATGTTTAACAAGAATCCTTTGGTTGTTTATAATCCTTTCCCCCTACCCCGTGGAGGGGGAGAGAAAGATTAAAGTCATATGTATCTAGATCAGTTGTAGTACTTATGCTTCTATGTTCGACCTATCCCTATTACTTTGATCATGTGTATGTAGGAATGCTTATCTCATTGTTTAATACTCTAGTACCTCACCACTAGGATCGTAATTTTATTTTATTGAGGCCCCATTTTTCTTCATCGGCTTGGCCTATTTCTTTAATGGCACAACATTGTATCATTATGCTTACCTTGTCCCTCTTGAGATCTTGTACACATATCACCTTTTTGACATGTTGTTGACAAGTGGTTCTCCATTTCCCTTCTAGGAGAGGTCCTTCTTCCTTGGATACCCCTTTCCCTCCTTGGTTCTCCATAAACTTAAATAAAGAAACCGTGATGTATTTTAGTTATACGATTTTCTCCAAACCTCACACATTAGGGGGGTGGTTTGTTATCACCATAAAACTAATAATTTGCAATATTTCCAATAGTCTTATTGAAATATGTCACTATTGGCAAGCATAACCTCCATTTTATCCCTTTTCCGCCACCATGTCTTCATCAATGTCAGTTCACAAGTGTTATCTTCGCCCTGTTCATTTGGTAATAAAAAATTGTGGGTGTTTGTAATTTCTTGTTCATGAAAACATTTTTCTTTGATGCTTTGAGTTATTTATTTCATGAATAAGATAGATTTGAGAATGGTAAAGCTAGCTTCAGGTTAGGATTAGCATATTATGTACACCCTTGTCACAAATTACACACAATACCAAGGATAATGGCAACAACACCTAGTAGATCTCACATAATACACATGCAACACTGACAAGCATCTAGGTACAGTCTTCTATCCTCAATGTCAAAGACCAAGTAACCCATGACCACGCCCATATCAACCAACCAAAACCAAAGCTATGGAATGTTAATGCAACAATATGAAGTAGGGAATAACAACCTACAAATTGCCAACTCCAACAACACGCCCACCCTCCCACATAGCACCAAGCACAACAACCATTCCAAAGCACACCCACAACATCGATGAGGAGGGACAATGTGAAAGAGTGCTAATGATAAAAAATGCATAGACAAAGAAAAGGCCATCTAATTGTAGACCGCAATGGTGAAGCTCACAACATAAACAACAATAGCCAAAGATTGAGCAACAACGATCCAACTGTAAATGATGAGGCTCGAAATGTCAAAAACAACCACAAACCAAGCAAAATCCATCTGGTGGTAACCACAATTGTGAGGTTCATAATTTACACAAAGGTTTTGAGAGGGGAATGAGGTGCATTCAATGGAGATATCTCAACTAAAGTAGATAATTAAAATCCCATCACATTTTCAACATATTAAAAGCACCTTGAGCACAATGGATAATTAAACTCCTCCTACTTTCCACCACATTTCATATTTCACTTTTTTTTAAAATATTTTTCTAAAAGTTAAAGGTTTGCATTTCAAGCAATTTGATCCCTCTCAATATTTGATAGATAAGAATTAAAATAAATCTATATTAATGTAAAATCTAAAAACACCTAACTTTTTTCCAATACATAAAACCTAAATACTAAAACTTAAAACTTAATTGAAATTTAATCTCATACCCAAATAAACATATAATTATTATTTTCAATTATTTAATTATTTAGTAACAAAATAAATAAATTAAAAAGAGCAAAAACCACATTACATTGTGAACTTGGGATCGCTTCAATGGTTTTGGGATTATGGCCATGGATTTGCAAATTCCAATACACATAGATTGTTATATTTTGGGCTGGTAGTATATTGATAATTTCATAATAACTTATATAAATGTAAAATTAATAATAATAATAATATGTTTGCCTTTTTTTTATAAAAAATAAAAAGTAAAAATGTTTTTCTAATTTTTAAATCTTCATTTTCTTGAACACGGTGGTGATGAATGTGTGAACACTAACGGATAGTAGTCGTCGTTACCCACTCACTATTGAGAACTAGTCCTGCCACCTTGAAAAAGAAATCTTCATTTCCTTTTCTTCGTCAATTCCGAATTCCAATTATTCCTTTGCCGATTCAGTATCTTCCTTGCTTTCGCATTTTCTTCGTCAATTCCGAATTCCAATTATTCCGTGCCGATTCAGTATCTTCGTCAATTCCGAATTCCATTTTATTCAGTATCTTCCTTGCTTTCGCAAGCGCCTTCCATTCTTTCATTCTACTTGCTTTCAATTGAGATCTTCCTGCTTTAAACAAAGAATGGAAGAAATAAGGCAGCAGCCCTTGGCATCAAGAGTTATTGGACGCGTTTTGGACGATTTCTATCCTCTTATCATGTTCTATCCGGTCTACGGCCAAAAGCAAATCAACCTGGGTGATGTAGTATCGCCCGCTGATGTGCACAGCGAACCTGAAGTTTTTTATTACAATGACGATGATAATGATCCCCAAGAAATCTTTGAGAACTCCAAATTCGTATTGGTAAGTAGGTTAAATTCCTATAATTTCGTCATATATTTCACCACAGTTGTTTATTCCGTGGAGAAAATGTTTTTCATAAATCCAAATAACCAGGTGATGACGGAGCCTGATCCTGACAATCTTTCGATCCAGTATTTGCACTGGTATGCTATAATCCTCAAGCAAATTTCTGAAAATATAGCACCGGATTCCATTTAATTTAATGACAGCATTAATCGCTACGTTGTGCAGGCTTCTTACAAATTGTACATTCACCGAGAATGGTGATGATATGGGTATCATGGCCGTTGTCTTTCTTTCATTGAACTTGAAATCGTTGGATCGAATTCGACTGCGTATTAATGTTTACCATAATTATCAATATCTAAGCTGTTCATTTGTGTTGCAATATTAGATCTGACCGGGCGGAGTCTGATTACCTATGAAGCTCCAAGACCCATGGATACCTGCATGATGGTATTCGCATTGTTCAAGCAGAATGCATCTCAGTCCTTAACTCGGCCCGTCTTACGGGAGAACTTCAGTACCAGATATTTTGCTCATACTAATGGACTTGGACGGCCGCTGTCTGCTGGTTTTTTCTATATCAAGAATGACTATCCGAATAGTGACATGGAATCGTCCACAGGTATCAGAACAGGGTGTAAAACTCGCAAGCAGAAAAAAATCAAGAAACGCTGAGTAGCCACACTCTCTAGGAGACCGGTATGAATGCCGTTATAATGTCTGAAATTCAAAATCATGAGAACGCTACAGCATTTTCTATGTTTTTTTGGATAGTGATTATTATTTCTGTGATGATATGCAGAATCACAAATTCTTTTTATTCTTGTATCAATAAAGGATACTCTGTATATACCAGCTTGAGTGCCGTTTGAATATCAGAAAATCCAAGTCATGAGTACGTTATACCATTTTCTATGTTTCAAGATCTTTTACTGTGTTCTCTGGTTTGTGATTGTTATTTCTGTGATTACGATTTGCAGAACCATAAACTGTTTTAATTCTTTATGGAGTTCAGCTGCTCTTCAATAACATTGAAGCCCAGACATGAATAAATATATACAGAATTGAATCAAATTATTAATCCCTGATAGATCTTTGGACGACCCATTCGATATATTCACCCCTGCTACCAATCAAGTTATCAAAGAGATGCTCCGTTGTTGCAGACCCCCTACTCTGCCCACAGGTTCGTGCTGAACCTCGTCTATTTCATCCACAGGTTAAAGTCCTACTTCTCAGGTGCGAAATCCCCTTTTCGGGAGTTCCTGTCCTCCATGGTCAAAACCGTGGGCTTAAACCTTCATTCCCCGCTCACTTTGGAACTACGGGCTTCAAGTGTTCTCGACACACCTGACTCCCAATCCTGTTAAATATAATGTAACCTCAATAGGCTGACTGTACACTGGAGCTGTCCTAGCCAGCTGTACTTTCTTTTGTTGATTTGCTTGAGCCTATTTAGCTCAGCTATTTTCGTTTTGCATTGTATCACTTCTTCGTTAACTCTTCTCATTGTACTTTCTCCTTACATTTTCAATATATTGAATACTATTTCCACTCTATTCTTTCTCTCTCCATTTCTTGCTTCACAATTTATCATGGTATCAGAGCTGCAGTAGTAAGCCTCTTCACACAGGCTGGAGAGCAACACGATCCTCACAGCGCAGAGCTTATACGGATCACGAGAGTACGCGACACGGATTTTTCACAAGGCTTGGAGAGTTGTCCGTAATACTCTCAAAACATTAGAGTTGTCCGTAATACTCTCTTTTGAGTGCTATACGCTCAAAAGATTGAGCAAGCAGAGACTGCAGAAGGAGAAACTCTAAAGAATCGTGAAAATTTTCAAATTCGTCAAAGATTCACGAAGAAGAGTTGCAGGAGGCAGGAACATTTGAAGAATTCAAAGAAATTCGTTCAAATTCGTGAAAGAATCCTGCAGAAGGCAGAATCATTTAAAGAATTTCAGGAAATGTCACAAATCCGTCAAAGATTGTTGCAGAGAACACAAAGATTTAAAGAATTCGTGAAAGATTCACGAATTTCTTTCCTCAGGAGAAAACTCTTTGCAAGAACAACAAAGAACTTTTGAAAGCAGCCAAGAACGAGCAGTTGCAGCCGTAAGATCGGCCCTACAAACAGACCTAAGGCGCAAGTCGACTGCAGTAAGGACGAGGAGAGCCTAGCAACAACAGAAGACTTTCAACCGTCAGATTTGGCGTAGAGGACCGATAGCCATCAGATCGGTGAGAAAGTGCACAAGGCTTAGTCCTCTCGAGTGCGCAGGGAAGAAGAGATTATGAGCCATCGGATCTTGTTCAGAATAGTCGACAGTCATCAGATCTTGAGCAAACACCCGACAGCCATTGGATCTGTCAAGAGATGCACGAGGGTTAAGCCTTCACGAACAAGAGAAGTGAAAGTCCCGAAAAGAGTGAGCACATCGGGATTTCGACATTCGGGATATCGGAGGTCTTGTTGACAAAGGTCAGGACACTCCACGGCGGAAGTCCCGAAATAGCGAAAAGACCATAGCCGTCCATTCGTTGGGACACGTGCCGAAGATCGAGGAAACCGTCGGTATTTTGGCTACCGGGGTTTCAAGTTGACAGAGGATTTGTGTCACCGGGGGACGCAAGTCGCAAAATCGCGAAACGCAAGAGGACCATCCATCTTGAGGAGACGCGTGGCAACAATCCAGGATTTCGGGAGATTTTTCGAAAGGAGAAGGACACTTTGCCATTTCGGCAAATCGGCATTTCGGAGATCGGGAGATCGAGAAGATAGAGGTTCTCGACATCGGGAAACAGGAAGTCCCGAAACCCGAAATCATGAATTCAAGAGTCACGAAATACCGATACGCAAAATTCCGAAACAATCTAAGTCGTTGATATCAAATCAACGAGGATCGTTGATCCTTGAAGCCAATCACGACATTTCGGTAACTCGCAGATTGGGGAATTGAGGAGTCAGAAGAACTCGATATTAGGGTTCACGAAGTTGCGAAACTTGACATCCCGAAATCCCAAAAAGATATCAACCGTCAGATCACAGGAAGATCTGGACCGTTGAATTGTCCAAAAGGAAATTTCGGCATTTCGCCGACAACGCTTTAACATCTAGGTGCATGGTCACATTGCACAGAGACTAAGGGCCAATTCAACGTCGTTAATCTCTCTTCGGCATTTCGACAATCGAAAGTTGGACAAACAAGATTTTGGAGGACTCGTATAATGAAGTCCCGAAGTCAAAAACTCATGAAGTCGAAACTCGTGAAATCTTGAATCGCAGAGTTCCGAGGTCACTGCAAGAAATTAGCAGACCCGGTTTAAGTGCAACAGACAGGTAAATATGAAACCAACCAAACATTTATTTTCTTTTTTGTTCAAATTCTTTAAAAGATGGCGACGTCTAGCAATTTAGGACCAACTTAGGGTCCGATTCTTCTTGGAAAGAACTATCAGTTCTGGGCTCTTCAAATGAGATTGTTCTTGCAAGCACAAGAGTGTTGGGATCCAGTGGACCTTGGATATGTATAACCAGATCCAGCAGACCTTTCCGCCATGACAAACCAGTAGAGAATTGCTCAGGCAACTCAGAGGAATAGAGAAAATAAAGCTAAATTCTGGATTCAAAATTCTGTGGATGATTCGATTTTCTCAAAAATCATAGGCATTGCTACTTCAAAACAAGCCCGGGACATCCTTAAATCATCCTACCAAGGCAATGACAGGGTCAAAATAGTCAAACTGCAGACCTTGAGGACGTAATTCAAGACTTTAAGAATGATAGAGTCTGAAAATGTGGATCAGTTCATGACCAGAGTCATGGGAATCGTGAACTAGATCAGATTGACTGGTGAAGCCATCATTGATCAACGCATTGTTGAGAAAGTCCTCAGATGTTTACCAAAGAAATTCGAAATGGTTGTTACAGCAATCATTGAATCCAATGATATGTCACGTTTTTCAACAGATGAACTAATTGGTTCTCTGGTGACACATGAGACCAGACTGCATCTCATAGATGAGTCAATCGCCAATTCCTTCAAAACTCAATTCTCCTTCAGCAGAGGGAGAGGCAAAGGAAGAGGCAGAAGTCACCAAGGACGAGGGAGTACTACAAGTGACCAACACTCGAATGGAGGTAACAGACAACAAAGCCAACATCAAAATTTTCAAGGTCACAGACAACATCACCAGAATCAGAATTTTCAGCCTCAAAGAGGTAGAGGGAGAAGATCAAATGACAAATCAAGCATACAATTCTATTACTGCAAAAAATATGGGCACTATGAATCTGAATGTTGGAAGAAGCAAGAAGATCATCTCTTAGGCAGAGCACATGTGTCAAATCATATGGGAGAAACCTCAAAAGGTATGTTTCTTTCATGTCACAAGTCTGAAGAACAACCTAAAGATCTCTAGTTGCTAGACAGTGGATGTAGCAATCACATGACATGTAACAAAGATTTACTTTCATGCATTGATTCTTCAATCTCATATGATATTACACTTGGAAATGATTCCTTAGTCAAGGTTCAAGGCAAAGGAACTGTACCTATTCTTACTAAACAAAATGAAAAGAAAGACATAAACAATGTCTATCATGTTCCAGATCTGACACATAATCTGCTAAGTGTAGGACAAATCATTGAACATGGCTATAAGGTACTCTTTGAGGGAGCATCTTGCAAGATATATGAAAAAATCCCAAGCAGAAAATTGATTTCTGAAATCCACATGACTTGGAATAGGATGTTTCCCCTTACACTCAGAACTGCAAATCTGATTCAACCATATGCACAAAGTGCATCCACCATGAATGAAACAATGGTTTGGCATACAAGATTTGGACATCTACCCTTTAAGAGTCTCAATCTTCTTCAAAAACACTCCATGGTCAAAGGTCTTCCCTTCTTCAAAGAACAAAATTCCCCATGTGAGTTTTGCATACTTGGAAAACATAAGAGAACTAGTTTTCCACAGTCATCCAATCAAGCCAAACAACATCTCGAACTAGTTCACACTGACCTATGTGGACCAATGCAAATAGATTCCATAGGTGGTAGATTTTATTTTCTAACATTTATTGATGATTTCAGCAGAAAAATCTAGATCTATTTTCTCGGACACAAGTCTGAAACTTTTTCAAAATATCAAGAATTCAAGGCAAAAGCTGAAAAACAGAGTGGAAAATATATAAAAGCACTCAGGTCCGATGGAGGAGGAGAATACAACTCCAATGAATTTTCAAATTTCTTCAAATCACAAGGCATTATCATGCAAACAACATCCAGGTATACTCCACAACAGAATGGAGTGGCTGAAAGGAAAAATCAGACAATAATGAATATGGCAAGAACACTTCCCAAAGAGAAAAGTTTGTCAAATATTTTTTGGGCTGAAGCAGTAGCATGCTCAGTTTATCTTTTCAATAGATCTCCAACCACAAGTCTAAAGATGAAAGTCCCTCAAGAAGCATGGAGTGGGAAAAAGCTAAATGTTGCACATCTAAGGACATTTGGATGCATAGCATACGCTCACATACCTTCCGAATTAAGGAAGAAACTGGACGATAGAAGTGATAAATGTCTCTTTACTGGATATAGTGAAACATCTAGAGCCTACAAGATTTACAATCCAATCTCCAAGAAACTAATTCTCAACAGAGATGTAAAATTTCTGGAAAATCAATTTTGGAATGAATCAGAAAATCAACAACTCGATAGTCAAAATCCATTGTTGCCAAGTTCTGAAAACACAGAAAATTTAGGACAACAAATACCTCTACCTATTCTTCCAAGATTGTAGGTACAAGGACGATCTGAAAATTCTCAGGATAACTCAACTTCAAGCAAAGACTCATCCTCTGAAATTCAAAATCAGAGAACTCGAAGTTTGAGAGAAGTCCATCAGCAGTTGGATGATTTTGAACAGCACAATCTTTTTGCATTAATGTCATGTCAACCTACATCTTTTAAAGAAGTAGCTAAGCAGCCACATTGGGTTCAAGCCCTGAACCAAGAAATTGACTCTATTGAGAAGAACGAGACATGGGATCTTGTTGATTTGCCAAGTCACAAGAAAAGTATTGGTGTCAAGTGGGTTTACAAAACTAAACTCAATGAAAAAGGGTAGATCGAAAAACACAAGGCAAGACTTGTTGCCAAAGGATTCTCACAACAACCTGTTACTGATTATGGTGAAACTTTTGATCCAGTAGCAATATTAGACACTGTAAGAACTCTATTAGCCATAGTAGCCCAACATAAATGGAAAGTATACCAGATGGATGTCAAGTCAACTTTCCTGAATGGTTTCTTAGAAGAAGAAGTTTATGTCGATCAGCCACCTGGATTTGAAGTCCAAGAGCAGCCAGCCAAAGTATATCAGTTGAAGAAAGCCTTGTATGGCTCAAAGCAAGCTCCAAGAGCTTGGTACAGCAGAATTGACACTTATCTGATCAAAAGTGGTTTCAACAGAAGTCAAAATGAGCCAACTCTTTACACAAAAACTGATCAGCATGGTAAAATTTTGATTGTATGTTTATATGTTGATGACATGATATATATTGGAAATATTGAATTAACCAATTTTAAACATGACATGCAATGTGAGTTTGAGATGACAGATCTTGGAATCATGAAATATTTTTTGGGGATTGAGGCTGATCAATCAACCGAAGGAATTTTTGTCTGTCAGAAAAAGTATGCAGTAAACATCATCAAAAGATTTCGCATGGAAGAATGCAATCCAACAGAAACCCCTATACCTCTAGGCACAAAATTGAGAAAAAAAGATGAAGGCCCTACAGTGGACCCTACCCTATACAAAAGTTTAGTAGGTAGTTTGTTGTATCTTACAGTAACTAGGCCTGATATTATGTATGCAACTAGCCTTGTTTCCAGATTCATGGAATCTCCCAAAGATTCTCACTGGAAAATGGCGAAACGGATTCTGAGATATATTGCAGGAACTCTCAATTTTGGCTTATGGTACACTAAATCTGATAGTAATCAACTATCTGGTTACACAGACAATAATTTTGCAGGAAGCCTAGATGACAGGAAAATCACCTCAGGACATGCTTTTCACCTGGGCTCGAACCTGATTTCATGGGCATCAAAGCAGCAGCCAATTGTATCAATATCTTCTGCAGAGGCAGAGTATGTCGCTGCTACCTCAGCTTCTTGTCAAGCTGTGTGGCTGAGAAGAATATTGAAAGATATGTCACATATAGAAAAGGATCCAACTCCTATTTTCTGTGATAATACTTCAGCAATAGCTCTATCCAAAAATCATGTGTTTCACAAGAAAGAAAAACACATTGACACTCGCTTTCACCTCATCCGCTAGCTTGTCAATAATGGTGACATTGCACTCCAATTATGTGGTTCTCGAGATCAGCTCACAGATATCTTCACAAAGCCACTAGGAAAATCTGTTTTTGATTTTCAGAGATAGCACTTGGGCATAATCAGTGTTGATGTTTGTAACTGTTGAGTTTAAGAGGGAGTGTTAAATATAATGTAACCTCAACAGGATGACTATACACTGCCAGCTGTCCTGGCCAGTTGTACTTTCTTTTCTTGATTTGCTTGAGCCTATTTAGCTCAGTTATTTTCTTTTTGCATTGTATCACTTCTTCATTAACTCTTCTCATTGTACTTTCTCCTTACATTCTCAATATACTGAATACTATTTCTGCTCTATTCTTTCTCTATGCATTTCTTGCTTCACAATTTATCAAATCCGTCGAAAACTCTCTATGTCTAACTGCTACCGCTAACACTTCTTACTCATTAATCCTACAATTCCTCTCATTCTCATACAACAAAATACAATACAAAAACCTATCTAAGGAGTGGATTCTCAGGCTCTTCTCCGTCCTATCTGAATTCTATCTCATCGTTGTTTCAGTAGTTAAAGTTACCTGACCTTACAAACAAGGTCTTTTAAAAACAATATTTTCAAAATATCTCGACAACAGGTTCATGCTTCCGTTTAATGCTGATTTGAAACTTTGGTGCTTTGAGGTGTTGAATTCTACCTCCTTTCTCGGCCTCTTTCGCTTTGATGGTGATGCTCCTACATCATACTCCTATGGCTAAAATATTCATGGACTCTTGTCCATGAGCTCCTGCATTGTTTTTCCATGTTTGAAAATGTCAGGTTCATCAACCCAACTTGAATCTTCTACTGGGTGATCTTTCCATTTCAATAAATATTTAGGATACATCTTCCTCGTGGTCTTCTTCCCAACTCTTTGATCTAAGATTTTCTCCATCTGAGGCATCTGTTCTTCCCACTAAATCTCCTTCTAGTCATCTAGTTCTCCTGTATCATCTCTAATGTAAAGATATAGGTCTACAACATTGAATATCGGTGATATCCCAACATTGTTTGGCAACTCAATCTCATAAGCATTGGCTGCAAATTTCACGAGGATCATGCATGGTCCTATCTTCTTCATATTCAAAGTTTGTTATACGTTCCCCTTGGAAACCTTTCCTTCCTCAAATGTGCTAAAACTTCGTCTACAACTTCAAATTGAATTTCTTTCCTTTTTTGGTCCACTTTGTTCTTGTACTTTTGGGTGTTGTCATGTAGTTGCTCTCTGACTCGATCATGAAGTCTCTACAACTCTGTAGAAAAATCTTAAGCTCCAATGCTTCTGAACCCAACTTGCTTCAAATCTCACAATTCTGTAATCCCTCTCGGTTGTATTTCATACACTATCTCGAATGGACTTTTCCTAGTGCTCATGTTTACCGAGTTATTAAATGCAAATTTTGCATGTGCCAAACTCTGATCCCACTACTGACCCTACTCACTGACTAAACTCCTTAATAAATTTTCCAGACTTATGTTCACCACTTCAGTCTATCCATCTATCTGAGGGTGATATGTTGAACTGAAAAACAATTTTTTCCTGAGCCTCTTCCATAGAGCTTTCCAAAATTTTCCTACAAACTTTGAGTCTCTGTGTGAGACTATGCTCCTGAGAAACCCATGTAGTCTCACAATTTCCCTTAGAAACAAATTGGCTATGTGTGTAGCATCACTTGTTTTCTAACATGGTATGAAATTTTTCATCTTGGAAAATCTGTCTACCACAACAAATATGGAATCACTTTCCTTCTGGGTTCTAGGTAATCCCAATACAAAATCCATAGTAATTGCATCTCAATGCCTTTTTGGAATAGGCAATGGCTGACAGAAACCAATGTTTTGTTGTCTCCCTTTTGCATACTGGAAAATTCTACATTTGTTCACAAATTTCTTCACATCTACCCTCATACGTGGCCAATAGTACGAACTATTTAATTGTGCAATTTTTTTTTCACGGCCGAAATGTCCAGCTAGACCTCCACTATGTTTTTCTTTGAGCAGATTATCTCTCATCAAGCATCTTGGTATGCATAGTTGGCTTCCCTTGAACAATAATCCATCTGGATTAAATATTATGTCCATGGGATTTTGTCCCCCAACAAAGGATTCTCACATGCTTCATAAGCCTCCCTAAAATCTAGATCTTCTTGGTACATTTCCTTAAGGTGTTCAAACCCTAAGGTCTTCACTTGGAATTCTTGTATAATCAAAATCCTCCTACTCAAAGCATCTCAAAATTTTTTATCACTCCCATAAATATGTTTAATGAAAAAAGTAAAATTCTGCATGAATTCTACCCACTTAGCATGCCTCTGATTCAACTTTTCTTGCATAGTAATAAATTGTAAAGCTTGATTATCACTATGCAAGACAAACTCTTTTGGAATTAGATAGTGCTTCCACTTCTTCAAAGCTTGAATCACTGCATAAAAATCTTTTTCATATGTGGAATATTTTTTCTTGGTGTCATTCAGTTTCTCACTGAAATAAGAAACTGGCTTATTATCTTGACTCAAGACTCCTCCAATAGCTACTCCACTTGCATCACACCTTACTTGAAATGTTTTCCCAAAATCTGGGAAGACCAGAATTGGTTGTCCTGTGATCTTCTCCTTCAACACTCATAAGCTTTTCTCAGCCTCCTCTATATAATTAAAAGACTTGTGTTTCTTCTTCATAGTATCGAGTCTGGGTGTACATATACCACTGAAATTTATGATAAATTTCCTATAAAAACATGCTAACCCATGAAAGCTTCTCACCTCAAATATGATTCTAGGAGATGGCCAATCCCTAATTTTTTTCACCTTCTCTGGATCCATCTTCAATTCATTTGAATAGATCACAAAACCAAAGTATATGACTTATGTCTTCATAAAAGAACTTTTCTTCAAGTTTACTCAACAACTTTTCTTGTTGCAACCTCCTCATCACTAATGTCGTTTTAAATGTTGTTCCTTTGTTTTACTGAATATTAGTATATCATCCAGATATACAATCACAAATCTACCTATGAAGTCTTTGAGCACTTCATTCGTCAACCTCATAAATCTGATTGGGAAATTTTTCAACCCAAATGGAATGACTAGTCGTTCAAAAAAACCTTCATTCATCCTTAATGTTGTCTTCCATTCATCTCCCTCTCTCATTCTTATCTGATGATATCCACTCTTCAAGTCTATTTTTGAAAAATAGATTGATCCACTCAAGAAATCCATCAAATCATCTATTCTTGGAAAAGGGAATCTATACATGATGGTGCTCTTGTTGATGTCTCTAGAATCTATACACATTCTCCATCCTCCATCCTTCTTTGGACTCAACACAGTTGGTACTACGCATGGGCTTAGACTTACCCTGACTAAACCTTTATCCAGTAACTCTTGGACTTGATTTTTGACCTCTTCATTCTCTTGAGGTGTCAACCTATATGCTTCTTTGTTTGGAAAAATGGCTCCTGGAATAAGGTCAATGTGACGGTTGATACTCCTAATGGGTGGCAATGAGTGAGGTAACTCATCCACTACTATGTCAGCAAAATTTTCTAATAGTTACTGGATTTCTTCGGGTAAATCATCCATAGAAGTATTTGTAAGGATAACCCTTGGCTTCCTCACTACAACAAACTGCATATCTTGTTCCTTCTAGACCTCATTCAAGAGTTCCTTCCCACTCATGAGAAGTATACTTGAACTAGCCTCCTTCTTTGGATCCTTGTCTTCTATTGGCAGCAACATGTGTGTTCTACCATTCTTCTCTAGGGTGTAAGTATTTTTCCTCCCACCATGAATGACATTTCTATCAAATTTCCATGGTCTCCCCAACAAAATATGACAAACATCCATAGGAATTACATCACATAAAATCTCATCTTTATAGCCTCCTATTTTAAATTCAACTTTGCATTGTTGACTTACCATTAATTGATGTCCTTTCTGCAACCATGATACCTTGTATGTGTTTGGGTGTCCAGTTTTCTCCAGCTCCAGTTTCTCCACCATCTCTGTGGATACTAGATTATCAGTGCTCCCACTGTATATAATCATCTTGCAAACTCTGTCATTTCTTTTGCAAGAAGTTCTGAACAAATTTGTTCATTGAACTGGTTCTTCTGCCTGCTTCTTTGGCTTTAGAAGAACTTTCCTCATCATAAGGTTTCTTCCTCCTTTTTTTGCTTCTGCTTCCACATTTTTCTGATCTTCAAAAATGTGTGTTTCTCATCCTCCTTCTTTCTCTCTTTCGGGGCATTCCCAAGACATGTGTCGTGACTTTCCACAGGCATAACATATGACTTCACCTCCTATACCTCTTTGTCTTCCTCTTCCTTGAGGAAAATAGTTTCTTCCTCTGCATTGTCCTTCCTTAGAACTTCCCCCTTTTTCAGGGTGATTATGATGTTTTCTAGCCTCTTGCTTTGGCTTCTAGAACTTCTCTCGGATAGTTCCCTTGCCTCTGCTTGGAATTCCTCCTTTGTTTTGTTGGCTTTGTCTTCTGGCCAACTTTTCTTCAGATTTCAAGGCTACTTGATAAGAATCCTCGATTGTTCCAATAGACATCATGTTGATCTCCTATTGTATCTCATATCTCAACCCATTTATATACCTGCCTGTTTTTTTCAGCGTAATTTTCTTTCTGTCCAACCCTGATATTCAGTCTATAGAATTCTTCAGTGTATTCTTTCACTAATAAACTTTTATGTTTCAGGTTCTATAACTTTCAGAACAGATTTATTTGATAGTCTTTAGGTATAATTTTTTCTTTCAACTTAGCTACCATCCTGTCCCAACTTTTGATTTTTTTCTTACCTTTGCATTTGCGCTCAGCTTGTAGTTCATCCCACCATAATGTTGCATGACCTTTCAACCTGATTATTGCATCATTAACCTTATTTTCTTCCTCAATTTCTTCATAATCAAAGTATTTATCCATAGCACATACCCAATCTATCAATTATTCAACTTCCAAATTGCCTTCATACATCGGGACTTCAATTTTTTCTTTGGCTCTTATTCTCGAAACAGCTCTTAGTAGTCATTATTCTGCAGGTTCTCCTTCTATAGTTTCTTCTTCTTATACCTCTTCACTTTCTTCTTTGCTAACATCAACAACATCTGGTGCTCTCCTTTGTGTTGTTTCCATGGCATCCAATCTCATTCAAAGTCGCCTCATTTCTTCTTTCATTTCTCGATTCGCTACAGGTCTATCCTTGCACCTTCTTGGTCGCATGATTCCGCTTCTTTGATTTCCTCTCTCTATATTGATGCTATAAAACATAAATCTTTCACCTTTTCCTACTATCTGTTAAAAAAATCAGAGTCTTGATACCACTTGATTATTTCAAACTATCTCATTTGTCTCCCTTGTTTGTTGTCTCTAAACAAAATCAGGCTTTGATACCACTTTATGGTATCAAAGTATCTTCTTTCACCTTCTCTCCTTTGCATACGATCTGCAAACAAAATCATGGCTCTGATACCACTTGTTGCAGACCCCCTAGTCTCCACTGGGGCTGTGTGACCTCTCGGTCTAGGATTGATCGACTTCGGGAGCTAGATCATCTCATAGGTTCATGTTGAACCTCGTCTATTTCATTCACAGGTCAAAGTCCTACTTCTTGGGTGAGAAATACCCTTTTTGGGAGTTCCTGAGCACCCACAGATTCCTCCACGTGGCCCTGGTCAAAACCGTGGGCTTAAAACTTCATTCCCCGCTCACTTCGTAACTTCAGGCTTCGGGTGTTTTCGACACACCTGACTCTGAATCCGCTGAACTTCGGACTTGCGAACACACTCTCGAACTAGATCTATGGTCTACACTCCTCCAACATCCAATGACTTCGATATATTTTGGGACTACATGCTTCAGGAGTTCTAAGTGTTACAAACACCCCTTTCCCCCAGAGTGACCTTTACCCGGATTTACAGATCAAGTGCCATGTTCTCTTCTTGATTGAAAGGTGAGGTGCGTCATTTACTCTGCTCCAGCTAAATTATCATCAATGCTCCTCCGTGTTCTTTCTCCTGGAGTATCAATCCTCCGAAGTGACAGATCTCTCTCCACGTGTCCTATTCTAGTGGACAGCTCTGATGAACTTCGATGCTCCAGCCTTCGGGAGTTCTCGTGCCTTCACTCTTCACTTTCCTCCGTAGTGACTTTCCTCTAGAGTAAATCTCCACTCACCACATCTTCCAATAATAAACAGCTAGGATGATTCCTCACCTTGGGAGATTTGGACAACTTCTGGTCAATGCTTCACTTCCTCCTTTCCTCTCCTCTAGAGTATGCACTTCTAGACTCCACAATATGCTAACATGTGTCCCTCTCAGATCGATGGTCATGATTTATTTCGACAGTCCGGGCTTTGGGAGTTTTGGATTCACTACTCTCATTTTCCTCCGGAGTGCTCTTCTCCCGGATTACACGGATCTTCGTCGCATGTCTTTTTGGATCTAATGGTCTACATCTACTCTATTCTTCAGGACTTCATGAAGTTTGCACTTTTCTTCATGCAAATCTTTCATAGTTCTTACCTCCCGGACTCTTTGATATGCTGCCACATACCCTCCTTGATACTGACAGTGTAGATTCACTCTACAGCTTCTCCTTGTGAAAATCTCCCAAATATAACGGTTGTCAGTTACCTCGAGTTCCTTCAAAGGGATCTTAACCATCAATCCACAAAATTCAACAGATTTCTCCCTTTATGTTGAATCTTTGTCCGTATTTCTCTTGATCTTGATTCCTCTGAGGGTTTAAGCCTCCAACATACTCCTTGCAATCTTGGAATCTTTGACAAAGTTCGAACTTAGAGATTTCTTTGAAAGAAATATTACTACGCACTCCTTGCGCTCCATAGTCCTGATCTCTCGACACTTAGTCGAATCTTGACCCTGTACACTCCTTGCAACACTCAGTCTAAGTTTCCCATTATCCCTCCTGATATGCTCTGAGTCAGATCTAGACTCTGTCGACACACACCTTGCAAACAATATGCACTTCTTGTATTCGAGATCTCAAAAGAGAAACAATTGAAACTTATCTAATACTACATAGGTTCATATATTCAACTATGAACAACATACATAAGCACAATGAAATAAACACACAAAGAACATATCATTCATTCAAATACACACTGAAATTAACAATGTCCAAGCATTTGGATCAATTTATATCTTTTCTATTCATTCGTGAAGTATTTACATAAGTTAAACAGTTCTTCATTGTCTTCAGACTCTCTATGTCTAACTTCTACCTCTAACACTTCTTACTCATTACTCCTAGAATTCCTCTCATTCTCAGAAAACACAATACAATATAGAAACATATCTAAGGAGTAGCTTCTCGAGATCTTCTTTGTCCTATCTGAATTCTGTCCCATCATTGTTTTAGCGGTTACCTACTTTGTCCTATTACAATCAATGTGAGTTATTAATGGATGAGAGCTGACACTCTACATCTCTAACACCTTACAGTCATCTAAGAATTTACAACATCCTATCATTGTCAGGTGGTGACCCGACTTTACAAACAAGGTCTTTTAAAAACAATATTTTCAAAATATCTCAACAACACACTCCTACTTTTGTTTAATGTTGATTTGAAACTTTGGTGCACTGAGGTGTCAAATCCTGCCTCCTTTCTCAGCCTCTTTCGCTTTGATGGCGATGCTCCTCCATCAACCATACAATAGAAATATTGAGTGGAACATAGCCTCCCGCAATCTCAAGCAATAATCAAGACTTTGTAATAGAATATTAAGACTATAACCAGGGAATATTAACTCTTTTTGTTGTCGCCATTTGGATATGCCTCCTTCTAGGGTTTCTAATAGTATCAAAATATTTCTATACAAGTTCAAATGGGTTTGTGTTTCTATATAATTATTATTTTTCATACACACTCGTGCCGCCGACATGAAGTTTGGAGCGAGTTGTCCTTTGGTTATGTGTCTGGACAAGTCTTTTGGTTTTGCATTTGCTATAAAGGATTTCACTAGGTTATAGTGTTTAATCATAATATGATGATGAAATGGTTGTAAGCCAAGCATATGTGCACTAATGTCTATAGAAGAAGAACAACAAAGAATAAAAAAATAGGGGGCTATGAGTTAGAGAGAGGGGATTAGGAGTTAAGAGGAAAAATAATATTATTTTATTGTTATCATAAGTTCTTTAACCTTTTGTTTATGATTATCCTAAGTCTTTCTACCTTGATATTAGTTGCCAAAATGAGATATGTGTACTTCCTACGAAGGCATATGGTATCTCTTAAGCATGTAAATTATAATCTATGATTTTAGGTATATAAGGGGTTCTTGTCCATTATTATTGATATCTTTCTTGAGTTTTATAATCTAAGCTTGGATTGTCAGAGTATTGCTTGCATGAAAATTAGGAGGAATTGTTGCCATAAAAAATTTCTAAAAAAACATGAATGTGATATTGGTGATCCTTGAGATATAAAGGAATTTGATTTGCAGGTGATAATCCCTGGATCCCAACAATCGACTATTTTAGAAAATAAATGGAACCCATTTCTAGTGTTGAGAGGCGAAGAGGGGTTGGTTGAGAGATATATTTGTAGTGTTAATTCCCTACCTATGAATTCTAGGAAATTGGGCTAAGTGAGAAAAAACTAGAAATATACCAATGCCTATGGTTGAGTGAAACGTCCTTCTTATATATCCACTTGGTGAATCATGTTCCAAAATGTATGTGTTCTTGATTTGTTTATTAATACACAAAATTATTATTTATTTTTTTTAGTAAAAAAGGTGGAACCTGCTATATTAATTTATCGAAGAAACTTTGGCAAAATGTACAGTGATATAGGTCCGAGTCACCAAAAATGTTGTCATTAACCGGAAACCAGCATAGTTTGGAGAACATATAACAGTAGCATGATAAAACAAGAAACAAAATAGCATCTGTCCTGCCCAGATAATACACAAAATTATTATTGTTCATGTTATGAATTTATTTATTTTCCATTTTGTTTAGTTTTAAATTGAATGTATTAGTTTGTTTTTATATTTATGGGTTCATAATTGACTATATTGTTTAATTATGTTTTTATAACCCTACATTATCATGCATGAATTCTATCGTTTTTTAGTATTAGATCATTTGAAGTAGTTAATGGTATCATAGAAAAATTTTGGTGTAGCTTTGATGTTGTATGGAGTGCACAGAGATTGTTGGTCAAAATAACCAAGGAAATAACTAAAGAGATAAAAGTGTATGGAGATAACCAAGGAAATATATAAAGAGATAAAGTATCATCATCTAATATTGTAGTAGGGATAGCATCATCATGAAAAATGGACCTTAGTCTCAAGCTCTAAGGAATAGTTCTGGAAAATACAGTGCTTTAGAGGAACATGGTGATCTATCTTGTTGGCCCTTGACCAAGTTTTGGAGAACTTGGGTCATGTTTGACCGATTGTCGGACTTTGATAGGCTGGTCAAAGGCGTAGCACAAGGCCAAGAGGAGACCGCGATATGTCGGCCCATTTTCATGGATTTTTGGGTTTAGGGTTTGTTGTCGTCCTAATACACACTTGCAAACGTGAGCTAAGTCCGGCTCACTTAGTGTGTCCTTGGAGGCACAATTCCTACGTTCACAGCCCATGCTGTCACTTTGACCGGAACCTCTTCCATCTAGGCTCACTCCTAGGGAAGCCAATGGGGGTAGTCCCTAGTTTCTAGATTAGTTTTAGAGTTAAGTTCTAGGAGTTAGTTTTAATTTTTTAAGGCTTGGGGGGTTCTAACATAAGATGCACAAGCAATAATGAAAGATGCAAGGGTTAGTATGTTAAGCAAGACCTTTTCCTAGGGAAACTAAGACTAGTGCCTAATATTGGGCAAGGGGTCAACTAAAGTTAAAGGGGGTTTCTTTACAAGTGTGATTACAAGCTTACTTATAAAAGAATAATCAAACCCAAAATAGATACAAGATAGAATGCTAGTACAACAACAAGCTAACCACTTTAATTATTGTGTGTTTGTACAAGATATAAAGAGATCAAAGCATCATATAACATTTACAATATCAATATCAAGATCCTCATCACCAATACATCAATAAAGAAGATTAAGCATAAGTATTAAAGATGGAAGACATCCACTCTTAACTATTAAACACACGAAAGTTTTAGATATTTAAGTCCAAGGTTGAGTTATTAAGCTTTCTTAAGATTATTAAATTTTATTAAGCTTTCACCAAACGCTCCTCCTCCTATTTCCAAATAACTATTGGATGCTCAAGATAGTACGACAACGAGGCCCACCCTAGCTTTCACAGTCAGTCCTAAGACTTGATTACTCCTGGAAAGGATGCATCCTGTGCGCCGTGATACCGTCCCCGGCCTACACCCTCCATTGCATTCCTCAAGCCCTGTTTTAGATGGTGAATATGGTGGTCTAAGGTACTCTAAAGAATCTATTAATCTTATATGTGAATTAGGTAGACTTTTAGGAGTGTTTTAGAGTGTTTTAAGAGTTTTATGACACTTTTAAATGTTGATTTAATGACTTGGTCGAAACTCACTGAACAACCTTAAAGATGTGTTGATTAAGTTTATGAGATTAAGAGCATTAACACATATATGTTATGTGAGAGAAAGTCACTTGATTGCACAATTAGATAGCTTTCAAAGTAAAGAAATAAAGTGCAAGGGCAAGAACAACTTGCCAACAAGATGAAAAGAGAAACACACTTATCTAATGATTAAGAGAATTAAGATATGAGCATTAAGTGTGAGAAAGAAAAAGAAATTTAAGTGCTTTCCTACTTAACAACTTATCAATGAAATTACTTAGAGCATATGGAAAATGGAATTAAAGAGATCTATGCAATAAAGAAGAACACCATCCACTTATTGAAGCAACTAAACATTAAGGATTATAGATCTAAGCATGGAACATAAAGATAAACACTTGTAGTGAACTAAGCATGCATGAGATCTAGTTAAGTTGATTA
>ML824076.1:129426-148868 GCA_009831015.1 Picea engelmannii | reverse complement strand
CCTACAATATTTACCAAAATATAATCCCACTGGAATGTTGTTCACCACTTTGGAGGAATTATTGCAAGTGTGAGGGAAAAAATCAAGGAAAATCAATAAGGATAAAAAGCTCAATTGATAACCCGAGGATAAAAAACCCTCGGTGAAAGGAACTCTCCCAGTGTACCAACCCCAAGGTAACTAACCTAGACATGACTCATGTAGACCTATTACATTATTAACCCACGTAGGGGTGCGGAAATTCCAATTACAAAAAGAAGTGTTGGGGCCAAACATGCCCTGTAGAACCAAAGTCTTCGACAAATTTTCATCCGATGATGCATCTCTTCATGGCACATGGAGTTGACCACCTATTTTGGAGAGGCAGTCAACATCTAGCTCTACATGGGGATGTGTGTTCGATCTTCTCACTCGAGACGGAGAGCATACGAGAATCCAACACCTACAACAGAGTGCTCACCAATAACCAACATAAGAACACATATATACATGATTAAATCAATGAATGCTATATACAACATCTACATAATGAAATAACTAGAGTACAATATTATAATTTTACAACAAATGAAATATAAGATACATAAAAATTTCTAAGTACATATTGACATAATGAATGAAATAATACAAAACTGAAATACAAAGAAAAGGGTTAGAGATATGTTACAAAGGGTGCCCCTTTGGACACCAATTTTCCCCTCATCTAAAGAAAAGTTTGATTTGTTTCCCATTCCTCGGAATGTTAATGGGCTCACCATCCAAATGGTTGAGATGAAAATAATTTGGCCCTGCTATTTCTCTGCTCAAATATGGCCCTAACCATAAACTGTCAAATTTGTCGTGCTTTCCTGGTTTTTGTCTACCTTTATCCCATAACAAAACTATATCCCCAATAATGAAATCCCTGTGTCTGGCTAACCTATCGATATCTTTCTTTATCTTACTATGATTTATGCAATTATGATCATAAGTCTTTCGTCTGATTTCATCTAACTCAATGATCTGATTGACCATGTTTTGAACTACATCCTGCTCTGTGGAAACATCCTCAACTGACCCATAAGTAGGAAGTCTAAGGTGCACTAGCAACCTAGCCTCCAAACCATACACTAACTCAAAAGGACTCTTTCCAGTATATGCCTTCTTTGTTATTATGTCGGCCCATAATGCATGCTTGATTTTACTATCCCAAGATTTCTTGTTTTCACTGACTATTTTCTTAACAATGGTCATTAAGTTTTTATTACTTGATTCAGCTTGACCATTTCCTTGGGGATAGAAATCTGATGCATGTGACAAGATAATACCATACTTGAATAAAAAATATGACATCTCGGCTGAACAAAATGCCTTGGCATTATCTGTAACTATCTTCGATGGGACCCCAAATCTAGTTATGATTTTGTCTTCAAGGAAATCCATCACTACCTTTTCAGTTGCTGACTTTGTTGGAATGGCTTTAACCCATTTTGTAAAGTAATATGTTGTTGTAATAACCCATGAATAACCATTACTTGAAATATCATTAAACTTTCTGATGAAGTCCAAACCCCACTGTTGAAAAGGTGATTCAACCACCACTGGTTGCAAAGGGAGTGCTGCTCATTTCTGCTTTCCCGTGAAAAGATGACATGGCTCACATTTCTGAACAAATTGATGCACATATGAAAATATCATGGGCCAATAATATCCTGCTCTAAGGATTTTGTGGGTAGTAGTTTTAGCAGCAAAATGTCCACCACAAAACCCTCCATGGAATTCATCCATCAGTTTCTTTGACTCAACGTCATCCACACATATAAGGATAACCCCATCAGGATTTTTCCATCCTAATCCATCTCTAGTAAGGACATACTTCGAAGATTTTAACCTTAAATCCATTTTCTTGTGTCCTACTAGATGGCTTGGACAAGTTATATTTTTGAGATAAAAGATAATGTATTTGTACCATTCCACCTGTTCAAGATTTAATAAGTCAGGATGCCATTCTTCATTATTGATTTGTTTAACCATATCCATGGCCTTCTCATTACTTTCTGTCAACATTTTAGTAAGGCCTTGACCCTTAATCAATTTTTTTGGTTTAATTTCCAAATCATACTCTTGGATCTTAGCAATCCATCTACCCCTTGAGCCTAATCCTTCCACTTGAGATAAAACATCTTTAATTGCAGAATTAGGAACATAACCAATCCCCTTGGAATATCTGATGAAGACTCTGAAATGTTTGAGTGATTTGACTAAGGCATAATCTAGTTTCTCAAACTTGGGATACTTTAATTCTGAATTTTGCAAGGCCCTACTCATATATGCAATAGGCTGATCATGGCCTTGATCATTTTTCTGAAGCAACACACCAACAATTGCGTCTTCAGAAGCAAAAGAGAAAATTTGAAATTCTTTCTCATAGTTTGGGATGATAAGGACTGGAGCTTCACACATGGCAGTCTTAATCTGTTCAAAATCTCGTTTACTTTCATCATTCCATTCAAACTTTACATCCTTCTTAAGTAGCTTATATATAGGTTTCATGATTTCAGCATAGTTGGGAATGAACCTATGGAAAAAGATGGTTTGTTCTGAGAAGGATTGGACAGATTTCTTTGACATAGGCAAAGGAACTTTACAAATGGATTCAACTCTCTCTGGGTCTAACTTGACCCCATCTTTTGTAATTATGTGTCCCAATAATTTACCTCGAGTCACCCCAAAAACTGACTTAGAAGTATTTAGAGAAATTCCAAACTCTCTACATCTATTCAAAACTTCCCTAAGGTGATTAATGTGAGTTTCACCATCCTTAGAAAATACTTTTAGATCATCTTGATATATTTCAATCAATTTACCAATCAACCCCCTGAAGGAATAATCCATAGCTCTCTGAAAACTAGCTCCAACATTTGATAAACCAAATGGCATTCTGAGATATTCAAGAGTCCCCCATGGAGTAGTAAAAGTAGTTTTATGCCTATCTTCTGCTTTAAGTCTGACCTTATTATAACCTGAGAAACCATCAAGCATGGAAATCATTCCTGAACCTATAACCCTTTGAAGTAAAGTTTCCATCTTGGGAAGGGGGTAGTTGTCTTTTGTGCAAGCAATGTTTAAATTCCTGAAGTCAATACATATCCGGATCTTTCCATTCTTCTTCCTAGCAACAACCAAGTTTGAGAACCATGAAGAATGTCTAGTCTGATCAATGATGTCGGCCTCTAACATTTTATGTAACTCTTGTTGGACCAAAGGAGCTAACTTGGGGTTTAACTATCTCAACTTTTGTCTAAATGGCTTAGTTTCTTCCTTGAGAGGAATCACATGATGAATCACATCCTCCATATAGACTTTGATTTTATCATAAATGAAATCCAAGACATCCCTATATTCTCTTAATAACTCAACAATTTGAATCATTTCTTCTATAGGGGTAGTCTTGCCTATTTTTACCATCCTAGGCTCTTCACTTGTTCCAATATTAATTTCCAAGTGGTCATATAGCTTTTTCTTTAGTTCTTCTTTTTGTTTGTGACCATCCTGTATGTCAAAGTCCCTTTCTAAGGACACAACTTGCCTAGGGGGTGTTTTCATTTGATCATCATTTCCTGCATAATTACAACCCTCCTCTTTAATGCTAATGTCCAAATCTGAAAATTCATGCATGTGGGTCAAAAATTTAATCATCTGTTTTTCATCATCAAAAACCTGTCAATGATCTATATTATTAGGAACTAAGGGCTGAAAAATTACTTCCACTGAAATATTCTCATCAATCAAACCATCTGGAAGTTGAAGTGTGGAAGCAACTATTGTAAGCTCATCTGCCTTTGAATTCTGTTCTCTAGGAATAGCAATTTATTTGAAAGCATCTAGATCATTTAGTGAGTCCAAAATTGCATTCCTGTATCCTTTTAATCTTTTCGAATTACAAGCAAACTTGTTCTTTAATTGTTGTATGACCATGTCTGAATCCCTTTGATATTTAGACATTTCACACCTCTATCTTTGTAAAGTTCCAAACCAAGGAGAAAATCCTCATACTCAGCCACATTATTAGTTGCATCAAACTCCAATCTATAAGAAAATTTCAACATTCCGTCATTTGGAGCTTGAAACACAATACCAGCACCTTTTCCTACTCTAGAAAAGGCACCATCAAAGTTCATGTACCATACCTTGTCTAATTCGTTATCTTGAACTGTTTCTTCGAAAGGCACAATGGAATTAGACAAGATGTCATAGTTCCCAAGACCTTCATTAGTCCATGTTAAATCATCCTTGCGATTCATGGAATCTTCAACATGATACTTTCTATACACTTCCCTATTTAACTTAAAAGTACTTCCATCTAGGGTAGGGAGCGTAGCATAAGATAAATCCATTTGTAGACTACCACCCAAATCTGTAGCCGCTTTTCTATTCAATAACATCCCCCAAACATCCAGAACATCAATCACCACAATATCCCTTTCAAACATGATATCTGAAAATACTACTAAGTGTACATGCAAACCTTTAATCAATCCATGCACTTATATCGTTTGACTATCCAAGGCATAAATGTTATGGTAAGGTCTTGGTATTCTTAAATCTAACTGTTCCATCACCTTCTTAGTAATAACATTTGAGCTTTCTCCTGAATCTAGCATGCAATTGTGTCTTTGTCGTTCACAAGTAAGGAAAGGTAGACAGACAAGTTCTTTTCATTTTTCCTATCCCAATTCTATAGAATAACTGGTGCATCCTGGTAAGCCATGGATGGTTTTTTCTCAACAACAACTTTAGGAGGTTCATCTATGACTTTAAGTAACTTTTCCTTCTGTGAGGGAATCTTCATAAGCTCTGATACTGGCACTAACATTTTTGCATTACTCAACCAACCACCTAAGTCAATATTTAAATCTGCATTAATAGGCACATTAGACTTAGGAGGGGTTGATGATACCTTGGGAACAGTGACCTGACCTTTATCTTGAATTTTATTTCCAATCCTTTGGTATGGTATGCTTCTATACTTGGCCATTTCTACAACTTGTTGGGGAGTGGGCTTGGGCCCATACTTTTCTGAAGCTTTATCAATATTTTCATTGATAAACTTTCCACTGCTTCCAAAATCATTAACATCCATCCAATCATACATGCCACCATAATATCTTTCATTACACATATTAACTTGTTCATTTCCTTGGTTTCCATATTCATTTTCACACTCTTCAAGGTAAACTAGACAAGTTGATTCCTCATGAAACTCACTACAAGGCCTAATATAAGGTATGGAGCGATGCTCTACCAAGTTGGTGGATTCAAAAGGATTAGGTGGTCTTTGATGATTCTCAGGAGGTATTCTTGGCCACTTATCATTTGTCTTATGTTGTTGTCTATGACTATTGGACCTCTCCATTGTAATCAACCTATTTTTCAAAGCATTGATCTTATTGCTATGGCTAACTTCCATTTTCTTAATTAACTGAGTCAATTCTTTAATATCATTACTTGATGATCCTTTACCATCCTCCTTCTTCTTCTTTTCATCATTAACCTTAGAAGGAGAACCTCTGTTGAAACCAGGACTGTTGGACTTCCTAGCCTCAAGCATATTCCTCTCAATATTCATAGTTGTTTCTTCTGCAACTGGTAAACTTTGAGGATCCTTATCCCTTAAGGCATACCTCATTTCACCTTCAAAATCCTCAATATAATAAATCAAAATTGCAGCATCTAGAGGCTTGACATATTGATGAAGGCTCTTCACTAAGATATTAAATTTAGTGTTAAATTCTACCACTGTTTCATTTTCTTTCTTGTGGCTAGTTGTAAGTGCACCCAACTGAAACCTATATTATTTTTTATCACCCCATCTCTTTCTGAAATCATCCAATATTGCATTAAGGGTGCTAAACTGATTTGCAGGAAAGTCTTCAAACCATTCAGCAACACTTCCTTCCAAAGAAAAGGAAAACAAGGTCATTTTTACATCTTCTTCATCATGACCTCCACAATACTTCAACACACACCTATTGAAATTTGATATGTGACAGTTGGCACTTATAGCATTGTTCCCTTGGAAGATAGGCAATTTGTCAATGGCTTTCTCAGGAACAGCATGAGGGGAACCCTGAATTGATGCAAAGTTCAAAGGACTCAAAAAGGTAGTCATTGCAACATTAGGATTATTAGAGGGATTATTAACAGTTGGTTGATTATTAGTTTGGAACAAGAATTGGATATCGTTGAGTGATTCCTCCCTAAGACTTTGAAGTAGTCTCCTAGGAGCCAAGCGGTTTAGTCTTTTCCTATAAACCTTTTTGGGTTCAGGAAAAGCATAAACCACTCCTTGTGAAGTGCTCCTAGTAGTATACTTGCTAGATTTTTTCAATGGAGTCACCACTTACACATGAATCACACAAAGCTAACCAATCACAGGTTCAAAGAATTTTAAGGCCTAAAGAATTTTATTATTTAGTTCTTAAAGAATCAAGTTAAAATTGTTTTCACCAAGGATAAATGACTTATCCCCGACAACGGCACCAAATATGTGTCGTCCTAATACACACTTGAAAACCTAAGCTAAGTTCGGCTCACTTAGTGTGTCCTTGGAGGCACAATGTCTATGTTCACATCCCACGCTCTCACTTTGACCGGAACCTCTTCCATCTAGGCTCACTCCTAGGGAAGCCAAGGGGGGTAGTCCCTAGTTTCTATATTAGTTTTACAGTTAATTTCTAGGAGTTAGTTTTAATTTGTTAAGGCTTGGGGGGTTCTAACCTAAGATGCACAAGCAGTAATGCAAGATTCAAGGGTTAGAATGTTAAGCAAAACCTTTTCCTAGGGCAACTAAGACTAGTGCCTAATATTGGGCAAGGAGTCAACTAAAGTTAAAGGGGGTTTCTTTAAAAGTGTGATTAAAGGCTTACTTACAAAAGAATAATCAAACCCAAAATAGATACAAGATAGAATGCTAGAGTACAAAAACAAGCTAACCACTTTAATTATTTTTTGTTTGTGCAGGATATAAAGAGATCAAAGCATCATATAACATTTACAATATCGATATCAATATCCTCATCACCAATACATCAACATCATCAATACATCAATAAAAAAGATTAAGCATAAGTATTAAAGATGGAATACATCCACTCTTAATTGTTAAACCCATGAAAGTTTTATTAAGCTTTCACCCAAGCCTCCTCCTCCTATTTCCAATTAACTATTGGATGCTCAAGATAGTAAGGCAACGAGGCCCACCCTAGCTTTCACAGTCAGTCCTAAGACCTGAGTACTCTCGGAAAGGACGCATCATGTGCGCCATGAGACCGTCCCCGGCCTACACCCTCCGTTGCATTCCTCAAGCCCTGTTTTAGATGGTGAATATGGTGATCTACGGTACGCTAAAGAGTCTATTAAGCTTATATGTGAATTAGGTAGACTTTTAGGAGTGTTTTAGAGTGTTTTAAGAGTTTTATGACACTTTTAAATGTTGATTTAATAACTTGACTGAAACTCACTTCAGCCTTAAAGATGTGTTGATTAAGTTTATGAGATTAAGAGCATTAACACATATGCTATTTGAGAGCAAGTCACTTGATTGCACAATTATATAGCTTGCAAAGTAAAGAAATAAAGTGCAAGGGCAAGAACAACTTGCCAACAAGATGAAAAGAGAAACACACTTATCTAATGATTAAGAGCATTAAGATATGAGCATTAAGTGTGAGAAAGAAAAAGAAATTTAAGTGCTTCCCTACTTCTCAACTTATCAATGAAATTACTTAGAGCATATGGAAAATGACATTAAAGAGATATATGCAATAAATAAGAACACCATCCACTTAATGAAGCAACTAAACATTAAGGATTATAGATCTAAGCATGGAACATAAAGATAAACACTTGTAGTGAACTAAGCATGCATGCGATCTAGTTAAGTTGATTATGAGGCCCAATAGGCTTAAGCTAGAGAATTATTAAGTGTTAGATCTAGATCTAGAATATTTAGAGCATTAACCAATTAGATCTTCGACCACAATTTTAAACCTAACCCAACCTTTTGGGGTATTCCTCTCCCAAATAGGTAGGCAATTAATTAGCTTGTTTACTTAGAAAAATATTTAAAAATGGGAGAGAAGCAAGCAATAAATGAAGAAGCAAACAACAAACAAAACAAGCAAACCTTAACCCCCATGTCCTAGGGTTTGGGAGATACCCTTTCTCTAACAAACCCCCATGTCGTAGCTCAGAGAGAGGGAAAAAATGTCAAATAAACCAAGATCTAATATAGATATAAGCTACCCAAGAGCTCACATGTGGGAGGAGGCCGTACCACTCCTCCCATAACTATGAGCCACTAGCAAGCAAGAAAAGGAAGAAGAAGTGACTAAAAATGCTTAAAAATTAAAGAAGGAGGTTGAGAAATAGCTACCAATCCCTTTGGGGGGTCTGTGAGTGTTGTGTGGATGCCTTTGGGTAGCCAAAACCCCTGTAAACCAGATATGAACCTGCAAAACCAGCAAGCTATGCTTGCTAGAAATGTTACACACAACAATACCAATGAAGAAAAACTTTTTCCTTTTTAGGGAAAAAAAAATTCTTGAAAAAATTTTGGAAAATTTTATATTATGATGACCATAAAACTATATTATGCTAGATGAAATATGGATTGCAAATAAATATAAGGAGAAAGAGCAATAGAAGAAGATTGCTTGGAGTGTATGAAAATCTCAAAGGGGGACTCTTCCAAGAGGCATCCCTAATGAAACCCTTGAAGTTCAACCTGCAAAACCTAACACAATAGCATGTATACAATGGATAATATGGAGGTTTAAACTAATAAAGTGAAATACTTGCACCCTATCTAGCTAACCACATAGATAGATCTACAAGACTACTCTTTGCAAGATCTACTCAAATGAAATACTTTACCTAAGATCCATTGATGCAACCACCATATTAAATTGAAACAAATTTACCTCATGTGTTGTAAGAACCAAAATACTTATAGCTCTTCCCAAAATCCTCCAAATATTCTTTTATTATTGCATCAAGAAATGGGATCTTAGAGAAATACTTGCTCCAAAACCCTAAGAGAAGAAAAACAAAAATGGATGGAATAGAGAGAGAGAGAGAGTGGAAAATCAAGTAGCATAACACTAGCTCAAGATATGGTATGTTGGGTGTGAGGGGAGGGTTCCTTTTATACTTGGAGAGGAAAACTCACCCCTATTGTATCAATACCAAGTGTCCAACACCAAGAAAAAGAGGAGATCTCTAGGCTAGGGCACACCATCTAGGATTTAGATAGTAGATCTAGGGTGTAGAAGATGTGGGGAGTGTTGGGATCAAGAAAAATTAAAGTGGGAGGCTATGGGATTTGTAATAGGGGAGTGGAAAGGTTTAAAATACTTTTAAAAAATATATATTTTGGAATTTTATAGAAGAAGGGAGGGCATAACCTCCTTGGAGGGTGCACCACATGAGGGAAAGGCAAAGAATGGAAGTGAATCAATGAGGAAAGGGGAATGGTATCACCTTAATAGGTGATGTGGAGGATAAATGGAGGTAAATAAAATGAGAGGGGGGGGGGGGCACTTAAGTCACAACGTCCTCTACCAAGGAAAAACGTCAATCCCCCTAGGGGGCATAACGTTTGAGTGAGGAGAGGGGGTAAGGGTTAGAAAAAGGTTGTGAGGGTTATGTTATTCTTAGGGGGTATATATATAACCTTTATCCATAACTTTTCATCCTTCTAGCTCATTATTACAATTTTACATTTTTCCCATGTTTGGACTTTAGCAATTAAAATTGTTGTTTCTGACTCACTAACACTCTGGGTGGACAAACCCATAGAAAAAGTTGTCCAACTGAGATGAAACTTGGTACATGGATGTAGGGGGTGCTATTCCATTTTTTTGAGCACAAATACCCCTATCAAAAGTCCAAGGACCTATTTTTTGCAATTATTTCTCAAAAATAATTAATTAATTAAATAATTAAACCTCCAAACTTAGGGAAATTTAATTAAAAATTAATTAATTAAAAAAAACTATACTAGACTCGACGGAATTGCATGAAACTTGCTAATATGTCTTGGATGGTCATTTACAATGATTCCCTACAATAGTTACCAAAAGATAAGCCCATTGGAATGTTGTTCACCACTTTGGAGGAATTATTGCAAGTGTGAGGGAAAAACTCAAGGGAAATCAATAAGGCTGAAAAGCCCAATTGAGAACCTGAGGATAAAAAACCCTCGGTGAAAGGAAATCTCCCAGTGAACTGATCCCAAGGTAACTAACCTAGACATGACTCATGCAGACCTATTACATTATTAACCCACGCAGGGGTGCGGAAATTCCAATTACAAAAAGAAGTGTTGGGGCCAAACATGCCCTCTAGAACCAAAGTCTTCGACAAATTTTCATAAGACGATGCATCTCTTCATGTCACATGGAGTTTACCACCTATGTTGGAGAGGTGGTCAACAGGGTTTATGTAACGGGTTATGGGATGTCATCCCATGGGTTTACCCATGCTTAGGCCCCTTTTTGTAAATGTATAAATAGATGTAAGAAGTACTAGAAAGTAGTAGTGAATGTTTGTGGCTTAGTGCGGAGCTAGAGGATTTGCGCATGTTATGTGTTAAGACTTGCAAAGCTAAGTGCAAGTGATTGTAAGAAGATGGTGTGTAGACTGTGTAAGAAGGATTTGTGTCATGACATAGCTCAGGGAAGGAGGATCTGGAGAGGTGCACGCAGATCTCCTGTCCTATGCGGAGTGGGTCTTGTGGCTCTGTTCAATGAATGAAGATAATAAAGAGAAGAAGAGTTGGTGGACATAGCCTCGTGCTGGGGGTGAACCATTTATATCCTGTGTTATGGTTGCTTTGTGCATTTAATGTTATTTATGGTTAGTGTTTTTATATTTATGTATGTTAGATGCATCTGATATAGTAGCTTAGTGCCTAGTGATATGAATCAATGCTATATTTGATCTATTTCTATGTGCTAAGTGATCGAATGTGATAGATATTCTTTAATATTGCACTGCTATGTAATTAGGGTTTTACTTGCGATGTGAATAAGGGTTAAATACTAATGAAGGTTAACTGCTAAGTGTTATGTTAAGTATTGTGATCAGAGATCTGTGTCCCAGCTAGGTTGTAGACACTTGAGTCCTGCAGCCCCCCTGCCTCTACCTTGGGTGAGACTTCATCTGCTTCACAGGTGTTGTCGAAAGGACCAGTAGTTAG
The DNA here is from genome assembly GCA_009831015.1 of Picea engelmannii. Classification (NCBI taxonomy): domain Eukaryota; kingdom Viridiplantae; phylum Streptophyta; class Pinopsida; order Pinales; family Pinaceae; genus Picea; species Picea engelmannii. The sequence continues at coordinate 137,626 of ML824076.1, read as the reverse complement.
GGTTTTGTTGGTGCTTTTTTGAAGTGTTGAACCCTGGGTCTGCCTTTGTGCCAACAAATGGTTCCATTGTCGGGACCTAAAACTGAGATTGTTGGGAACTGAAGAAAAGAGAAAGCTTTGTGTGTAGATATGTTGTTATAAGAAAATTTCGATCTGAAGAAAAGAGGTAATATCTTAAATCTTTGTGCTCTGAAAAAGGTAAGATAAGTGAAAAAAATTGTTTCGAAAGAATGGATCTAGGTATGTTTGATAAATTTTGTCCTAGTCTGAAAACTAAGGTACAACTAGAAGAAAGAAGATTTGATATGAATAAATCTGATAGAAATAATGAAAGATATGTTATTCCTATACATAGAAAGAATGTTTGGACTAACAAATGGATGTAGGATCCTAGGAAGAAATTTTTGCAGATCCACCACTGTGATCCCAGTGCGCAGTACAGGAAAGGACTGACTCTTTGTTATAGAGGACTGACTCGTTTAAGAGAAAGAGAGGACTGACTCTTTGTTATAGTTGCAGGAGACTGGGACGTCTTGCTAAGGAATGCCCTGGTAGAAATCCTACTTGCCTTTGTTGTAAGGCTTCTGGACATGAAGTCCTGGATTGCCCTAGAATGATTTCCAAGGTTGAAAAGATGAATATGAGACAAGAAAACCTTGAGGAAGGCCAAGAATATAAGAACTAGAAAGAATCAGAGATTGTATTATTGCAGATGAAAGAAACCCTGAATAATCACAGAGACATCAACTTATCAGAGATATTAAAAGAGAAAGAGTGCATAGAAACAATAATAGGAGACTTCGACATAGACTGTGTCCTGGATGAGGAAACACAGGTGAATATCATGATAGAAAGAACTTGGGAAATCTTGGGAAAGCCTGCTATGGTTCCTTCATTGGGATGAATAGGATTATTTAGAGGGAAGATGGTGACCCTATGTGGAAGACTTACCTAGATACCTATGATTTCTCATGGCACTTCGATAGAAGAAGAATTTGAGATCATTAAATTTGTTGAGAAAAGCGCCCCATTTGCTATTTTGCTAGGAAAAACCTAAATTGGAAAACATCAGATACGAAGGAAACAAGAAGAGGAGGATCTAGAACATAAAAAGAAAGAACTAAGATATTTCATGGCTAGGAGAATAATACACTTACTGGAAGAACAAGAGGACCAGTCGAAGCTACTAAGGACTAGAGATCTGGATGTCAAAGTTGAATGAACGTAGGAAATCTTAAGAAACTTGTCCATGCAAGAGAGTAGAGAATTTACTCCATAAAAAGAAGAAGTATTATTCTCGAACCCTTCGAGAGAACCTCAATAGTGAAAAGTTCTTATGGAAAGAGGAGATAAGAAAAATAATGGAAAAAGGAAACCAATAACTCAAATCACAGGAAAGAAAGCCAGAAATCTCAGCAAGAAGAAAGCAAAGATAAATAAATTGCAAGAAGTACTAGAGAGGACTTCGCATAAAGAAGGTTTGCAGAACTGGAACATCGCTGGGATATCAGAATAGCATAGATTGGCACTTTGCCATGATGAAGCAATATGATCGTTGGAGGTGTCTCGACTGTTAGAACGACGCTCCAGAATGGATAGAAACATATTTATTGCCAGAACGTTCGCCCTTGGACAGTTGGGACCATGCCATAACAGATGGAATTGCATTGATTGAGGCATTCCTACCGGTTGGAAGACTTCGTTACGACGTTGTCTATTTATCCCGTCGAGCGTTGAACCGAGAACACTTTTTCCAATTGTGATTATCCGAGCCCACAGAGAACTATTTTCTTTTGCGTAGTTATTATTTATACCTCACCATCCATTCTGTTATAGTGAGTGTTTTTTCACTGACCATTCGGATCGTGCCATAACAGATGGAATTACATTCATTGAGGCGTTCCTACCAGTTAGAAGAGTCCATTATGATGTTGTCTATTTATCCCGTCAAGCATTGCACCGAGAACACTTTTGCCAATTGTGATTATCCGAGCCCACAGAGAACTATTTTCTTTTATGCAGTGATTATTGAGACCTCACCATCCATTCTGTTACAGTGAGTGTTTTTTCACTGACCTAAGGTATCAGATGTCGAGTGTGCATGTCGGACAAAATTATCATATAAAAAAAGTCTATCGAAGAGATCCTAATAGACCTCATGGACGATAAGGTGATGTCCACAGACATCCAAGCCTCGTCAACAAGAGGAGTATAGGCATCCCCATTGACTTCTCGTGGATCTGTACCATCCCAAGATGCGACAGAGAAATGAACAAAGCATCGTGATGACTTAGTGAATGCAACTCTCATCCCACATATCCTGCCCAACTACATCCCACCTTTGGCTGGCGCAGTAAGTCATGACAGTGTCCTGAGGGACTTCGACCACACAATGTGTTGGACAACTGAGAGGGGGGGTGAATCAGTTGTACCTGAGCTTAAACAATTATGCTTCTTTTAAACTCTTTGCTGAGACACTAAATGATGATCACAATAATGCAGGGAAATAAACAATGGCATATTCAGCATCAATCACATATATGAGAAACACAGAGACAGATATTTCCTGAGGAAACCCATAGAGGGTAAAAACCTCTTTTTCTTTATATGATAATTAATAGTTACATTCTTTACATTATCATACATATGAGCACCAACTCATAATGAGGCTACAACCTCTGTTTTGCAAGCTGCAACTTGCTGAGAGCACCAATTCTCTGTTTTCTCTAGCACCAACTAGAAGGAAGCACCAACTCCCTAGTTTCTCTAGCACCAACTAGAAGGAAGCACCAACTCCCTGTGTTCAAGCACCCACTTGAACCTCTGAGGACAACAATCCTCCCTATCACCTCCCAACCACCTTGAAATATAAATCTTTGCTTCTAAAACTTATTACACTGATATAATGTTCAACCATGGCTTACCTGACTTATCACTGTTCTGTTGCATCTCGTTGCTCTGTCTGCCTCATTGCCTTCCTGCACACATGAATTGCGCTATTTGTTCTTCTGCTTTTTATGCTCTATGAGCCATGTCCATTCACTTCACAGATCCTCTTATGTGCAATTCAGCTGCTGCACTCTCCTCCTTCTTCATACAAGAATCACCTTCAACAACAACAACCACAACAAACTCTAAGAGCAACAACAATGCCATCTCTTCTCTGTATCATGTATTTATAGCTTCATTGCACCTTTTGCATGCAGTGTTCGCAATGCCTCTGCATGCTGACTCTTCATCGTTATCCTCCACCTCTCGAGTGCTCTCTCTGATTATCATCGTGACTCTTCATCTTCTCTAGTGGTTTGCCCCACGTGTCCAGCATCACTGTATGTTATACTGAGATTCCTTAGTCTCTCTAGCAGTTTAAGACTCTTCGTCTTCTCTGAGACAGTCAAACTCTTGAACTTCATCAACCCTGATCGACGGTTCATGATCTTGGTGAATCAACGGTCCTGATCTCATCGTGATCTCGCATCTCACTGTTCCTTCGTTGGAGATTTTCGTTAGTCCAAGTCACGATAGGCGAGACTCCGAGATGGAGCTCAGATCAACGATCTACATCTTTTGATGTATTGACGGTCAGGATCATTTCGTGATCTCGCATCTCGCTGATCCTAAGATGGATATTTTCGTCACTCCAAGTCGCGATAGGCGAAACTCCGAGATGGAGCTTTATGGTGCTCTGATCTTTCGCCACGCGTCCTCTTGATCCAACGGTCCTTGATTAAATCGCAATCTCGCATCTTCGTTGTTCCTTCGACTTTCCAGTTAGTGAGATGACGATCTTTCTCCACGTGTCCTCTTGATCCAATGGACCACGATTAAATTGCGATCTCGCATCTTCGTTGTTCCTTTGACTTTCGAGTCGACGAGATGACGATCTCTTGCCATGTGTCCTCTTGATCCAACGGTCCTTGATTAAATCGTGATCTTGCATCTTCATTTTTCCTTTGAATTTCCAGTCAGTGAGATGACGATCTCTCGCCACGTGTGATCCCCCGCGCAGATCTTACGGTCCTCCTGTGATCCGGATCCGATAGCTATCCTTCTCTCTCTACCTCGCGACCTCGCGACTTGGAGTACCCAATGTTTGGACTCTCAACCTGTGAACTCCTGAGTTCGCGAGATATCTCGATATCTCGCCACCTGTCCCCCCAGATGGACGGCTATAAATCTCTCGCCACTTCTCCGCCTCGCGTCCTCGCGCCTCGCAACTTTGGACACCCAATACTTGGGCCTTTATCCTTTGAACCCCCGATTTCGCGAGATCTCTCCGATAACTGCCACGCGTCCTTCCCAGATGGACGGTCTTGATATTCTCACCACTTCGTCGCCTCGCGTCCTCGCGCCTCGCGACTTTGAACACCCAATACTTGGGCCTTTATCCTGCGAACCCTCAATTTCGTGAGATCTCTCTGATCTCTGCCACGTGTCCTTCCCAGATGGACGGTCCTGATCTTCTCGCTACTTCGCCACCTCGCGTCCTCATGCCTCGCGACTTTGAATACCCAATATTCGGGCTTTCACCCTGCGAACTCTTGAGTTCATGAGATCTCTCCGATCTCTGCCATGCGTCCTTCACAGATGGACAGTCCTGATCTTCTCACCACTTCGTTGCTTCGCGACCTCACACCTCGTGACCTTTAACACCAATTCCTCGGCTCTTCCACTCACGAGCTTCTGAGTTCACTCAGATCTAATGCCTGAGATCTATCCTTCTCTTCAGCGCGCGCTCTTCTTGTTTTTATTCAGATCTGACGGACCTCATGCTGTCGAGAATTTTTTATGGGATCCAACGATCAAAAATGCTTCTCGAGCCTTCGATCATTTTGTCAATGTTGCATTGCCTTCGATCATTCTATCTTCCTGGACTTATCTTCTATTTTCCTGTTGATCATCGGTGTTGTACTCAAGCCATCATTACTGCTGTACTTGCCATCAATGACAAGCTTGCGCTACTTGTGAAACATGCGAAACATCCTTTGCACTATCTCTTCTGATCTTATTGAGGTTGCTCTGCAGTGTCTTCCCACAATACTTCTGGTGCCTGTCTATTACATTCTTCCTATACTCGTGCCATCTTCATTGTTGTACTTGCCATCAATGACAAGCTTACGCTACCTGTGAAACATGCCAAACATCCTTTGCATTATCTCTTCTGATCTTATTGAGGTTGCTCTGCAGTGTCTTCCCACAATACTTCTGGTGCATGTCTATTACATTCTTCCTATACTTGTGCCATCTTCATTGTTGTACTTGCCATCCATGACAAGCATATGTTGCCTGTTAAACATTTTCCAACAATCTCCCCCTTTGGCATTGATGGCAACAAAGGCACCCAGATTCTTTTCTCCCCCTTTGACATCAATGTCAAAGAAAACATGCTCCCCCTGAGCTGTTGCAGTATTTTTAGGAGGTATCAGATATTAAACCAATGCAAACTCCCCCTGACGGGATGAACTCTCTCATTTGAGGCCTATAGAATATTTGTATCTAAACCAGAGTCTTCTCTTTCTGATTCTTGGACTTGTTCAACTTCAGCTTCCACTGTATCCTCTGTAGAATACTCAAAATTGCTCACCTCTCTTACTCGAAATCCTTTATCAATCTTCTCATGTGTGGATGACTCCCCCTGTCACTGTTATCTGTTCTTCTCTGCATCATCTTTTTCCATCATTCTACTCTGCTTCTGCTCTTTCTGTCATTCTTCTCTGCGTTTCATCTCACTCTACACATTTGCTAAATCTCATGCTACGCATCCTCTGATTTTCCCTTTGTTCCTAAAAGATTAACTTTCCTTGAAAAAGTCTTTCCTCTTGTTGTCTCTACAGGATGTCATGTACATCAGAATGTTGTTGTCCTACTTGAACACTGTGCAATTGTAGCTTGTACTTTTTAAATAGCCCTTGGATCTCCCCATTGAGTTTCATCGATCTCTATTACTGCAATTTTCATTTTTCTTCCATGATGCATTCAATTCAGGGCTTTCATGTCCTTTTTTTTTAATCACAAGAGAAAACTGCTACACCCACTCTCACACCTACTTTTCTTTCTCACAAATGAAGGACCTATCTCAGGTTTCTTAGGAGCACTGATTTCTACCTTGTTGAATCCAATATCGGATTTGTCATTTGGTGATTTTTGGCTATCCAAGACCTTGTCCAGAGTCATGGATCTGCTCAAGAACTTGATTTGGGTGTCTGCCTTCTCAACCTTCAAGACTTCTTCTTCCTATTTATGACATGGTTCTTCTCCTACTTCATCCAAGGGGTAAATGCTAAGTGATCATTCTTTTATTGTATCTGAATCTTCTTCTTTACTTGCAGGGGAGGATTCAACATCAACATTATTGTTTGCCCTTATACTGTTATTCACCATTTGTCCTGAGTTTACATTTACCTTACATTCTTTGGATGTGAGCACCTCTTCACTGCCTCTGTCACATTTTTTACTTGTACTGAGCAAGTTATGTTTGAAATCATCCACAAGCAGAGCGTATTGGGCATCTTCTTTGTCATTACTCAGGCTCATCATCCCTCTATCCTTGATTTTGCCTGGTTCATCATTTTCAAGGATCACATTTCCTATTTTGCTTTTACTTATGGACAATAGCTTATCCTTGTCTCCATTCACTTGCTTGGAACATCCACTGTCTATATTCCCAGAGGTCTTTTGTTTTTGAGTTGAAAGTGCTTGACCACATTTTTCACTATCTTTCCTCTTCTATGTGCTGGTCTTTCTATCTAAGAACTTTATCCTTGGATCTGCTTTGTAATTTTTGAGATGACAGTTTGCAACTTTGTGACCAAAGTTGTGACAGTTATATCATTCAATCTCATTGTTCAATAGGTCAAATTTATTGTTGCAGTGTTGTCTACTCATTGACTGTTTATTAATCCTTGACCTCCTCAGTTGCATGTCTCTAGACTTAATTTGGCAATTTGCAATCTGTGATGGTTTGTTACTTTGTTGTATCAATCTTTGTTGTGGCAGATATTTATTCCTTGGAAATCTTAATTGCTCATGTCTAAGTCTTAAAGAACAATTTACAGCTTTGTGAGCAAAGTTAGAACAGTAGAAACAATATCCATAGAAAAATTCTTTGTACCTGGAAAATGGTTGTCTTCTTTGACCAAATCGATTTCTCTCATGTTGATGATGACTTTGAGTAGGGACTGGATTATTTCTTTGTTCTAAAGATTCAGTCCTGGCACTTTTTCTTTTACTTGTCCTGGGCAGCTGATTGTCTTCCTTTGTTTCTGCAGGTTTGTTGTTGTCATTGATTGTCGATTTGACATGGACACTAGCTTTGACAAACTTGATGGGTTCTTTGTTTCTTGGCTGACCACTACTTGATCCCTCTTCATAACCCAAACCATTTTTCAGCTTTGGATTCCTTTGTTGATTCAGAATGGTGGCTAATCCTTCCGAGGCTTTGATACTTGACAAATTCTGATTATACAAGGCTTGAAACTTCTCCATCTCTTTCCTAGTTTTCACTACTTCTTCTTCCAGGGCTTCAGATCTTGCCCTCTTTCCTAATAGTTGATGTTTCAGAATATCCTTGATTTTTCTTGCCTCTTCTAATTCCACCTTCAGCAGGGCAAAGTCTTCATCAAGTTGTTTACTGTCTTTCTCAAACTGTATCAACAATTGTTTTTTCTTTCTGTTTTTAATTCTGAGTCTGTCAATCTCTTCTAATGCACTGATCAGTTCTCCTTTCATGTCAACCACAACTTCTTCATCATTTTCATCACTGCCTGTGCTTTTATTATCATAATCCTCTTTGGCCATAAGCATGAAGTCATTTACCTTGTCTTCATAAGAAGAGTCAGTATCGGTTTCTTGTGAGGATTCATCATTCTTTACACATAAACTTTTCTTTTTATCAAATCTCCTGGATTTGTGCTTCTCTTCACCTTCATAGTTCTGATCATGTTTCTTGTGTGGACATTTATTTTCAAAGTGACCTATCTTACCACAGTTGAAACATTTGAAGGGAATCTTACCTTGGTACTTTCCTGATCCTTTCTTTAGTCTTCTCACGAATTTTGCTTCAATTTCATCAGGCTCAGAATCTTCATTCTTATCTGCTTTAAAATATGCTTCTCTAGAGGTGGGTTTATCTGTAACTATCCTCATCTCATATGCAGTCAACGTTCCTAGAAGTTGATCTAAAGACAAGGTTTTTAGATCA
>ML824076.1:117605-129164 GCA_009831015.1 Picea engelmannii | reverse complement strand
AACATCAGTCACATATATGAGAAACACAGAGACAAATATTTCCTGAGGAAACCCATACAGGGTAAAAACCTCTTTTTCTTTATATGATAAGTAATAGTTACATTCTTTACATTATCATACATATGAGCACCAACTCATAATGACGCTACAACCTCTGTTTTGCAAGCTGCAACTTGCCGAGAGCACCAATTCTCTGTTTTCTCTAGCACCAACTAGAAGGAAGCAACAACTCCCTAGTTTCTCTAGCACCAACTAGAAGGAAGCACCAAATCCCTATGTTCAAGCACCCACTTGAACCTCTGAGGACAACAGTCCTCCCTAGCACCTCCCAACCACCCTGAAATATAAATCTTTGCTTCTGAAACTTATTACAGTGATAAAATGTTCAACCATGGCTTACCTGACTTATGACTATTCTGCTGCATCTCGTTGCTCTGTCTGCCTCATTTCCTTCCTACACACATGACTTGCGCTATCTGTTCTTCTGCTTTTTATGCTCTGTTCGCCATGTCCATTCACTGCACAGATCCTCTTATGTGCAATTCAGCTGCTGCACTCTCCTCCTTCTTCATACAAGAATAACCTTCAACAACAACAACCACAACAAACTCTAACAGCAACAACAACGCCATCTCTTCTTTGTACCGTGTATTTATAGCTTCTGTGCACCTTGTGCATGCATTTTTCGCAATGCCTCTGCATGCTGACTCTGCACCGTTATCCTCCACCTCTCGAGTGCTTTGTCTGATTATCATCGTGACTCTTCAGCTTCTCTGGTGGTTTGCCCCGCGTGTCCAGCATCACTGTATGTTATACTGAGATTCCTCAGTCTCTCTGGCAGTTTAAGACTCTTCGTCTTCTCTAAGATAGTCGAACTCTTGATCTTCATCAACCCTGATCGACGGTTCATGATCTTGGTGAATCAATGGTCCTGATCTCATCGTGATCTCGCATCTCACTGTTCCTTCGTTGGATATTTTCATTACTCCAAGTCACGATAGGCGAGACTCCGAGATGGAGCTCAGATCAACGATCCACATCTTTTGATGTATTGATGGTCAGGATCATTTCGTGATCTAGCATCTCGCTGATCCTAAGATGGAGATTTGCGTCACTCCAAGTCGTGATAGGAGAAACTTCGAGATGGAGCTTTATGGTGCTCTGATCTTTCGCCACACGTCCTCTTGATCCAACGGTCCTTGATTAAATCGCAATCTCGCATTTTCGTTGTTCCTTTGACTTTCCAGTTAGAAAGATGACGATCTTTCACCACGTGTCCTCTTGATCCAACGGACCACGATTAAATCGCGATCTTGCATCTTCGTTGTTCCTTTGACTTTCCAGTCGGCGAGATGACGATCTTTCGCCATGTGTCCTCTTGATCCAACGGTCCTTGATTAAATCGCGATCTTGCATCTTCGTTATTCCTTTGACTTTCCAGTCAGCGAGATGACGATCTCTCGCCACGTGTGATCCCCCGCGCAGATCCAATGGTCCTCCTGTGATGCGGATCCGACGGTTGTCCTTCTCTCTCTACCTCGCGACCTTGCGACTTGGAGTACCCAATGTTTGGACTCTCAACCTACGAACTCCCGAGTTCGCAAGATCTCTCGATCTCTCGCCACCTGTCCCCCCAGATGGACGGCTATAGATCTCTCATCACTTCACCACCTCGCGTCCTCGCGCCTCGCGACTTTGGACACCCAATACTGTGGCATTTATCCTGCGAACCCCCGAGTTTGCGAGATCTCTCCGATCTATGCCACGCGTCCTTCCCATATGGATGGTCCTGATCTTCTCGCCACTTCACCGCCTCGCGTCCTCGCGCCTCGCGACTTTGAACACCCAATACTTGGGCCTTTATCCTGCGAACCCCCGAGTTCGCTAGATCTCTCCGATCTCTACTACGTGTCCTTCCTAGATGGATGGTCCTGATCTTCTCGCCACTTCGCCGTCTCGCGTCCTCACGCCTCGCGACTTTGAACACCCAATATTCGGGCTTTCACCCTGCGAACTCCTGATTTCACAAGATCTCTCCGATCTCTGCCATGCATCCTTCACATATGGACGGTCCTGATCTTCTCTCCACTTCGCTGCTTCGCAACCTCGCGCCTCGCAACCTTTAAAACCAAATCCTCTGCTCTTCCACTCACGAGCTTCCGAGTTCGCTCAGATCTAACACCTAAGATATATCCTTCTCTTCAGCGTGCACTCTTCTTGTTTTTATTCAGATCTGACGGCCCTCATGCTGTCGAGAATTTTGGATGGGATCCAACGATCAGAAATGCTTCTCGGGCCTTCGATGATTTTGTCAATGTTGCGTTGCCTTCGATCATTCGATCTTCCTGGACTTATCTTCTATTTGCATGTTGATCATTGGTGCTGTACTCAAGCCATCATTACTGCTATACTTGCCATCAATGATAAGCTTACGCTACCTGTGAAACATGCCAAACATCCTTTGCACTATCTCTTCTGATCTTATTAAGGTTTCTCTGCAGTGTCTTCCCACAATACTTATGGTACCTGTTTGTTACATTCTTCCTATACTCGTGCCATCTTCATTACTGTACTTTCCATCAATGACAAGCTTACGCTACCTGTGAAACATGCCAAACATCCTTTGCACTATCTCTTCTGATCTTATTGAGGTTGCTCTGCAGTGTCTTCCCACAATACTTCTGGTGCATGTCTGTTACATTCTTCCTATACTCGTGACATCTTCATTGCTGTACTTGCCATCAATGACAAGCATATGTTGCATGTTAAACATTTTCCAACACAATGATCGATGCATACCTCCCGAAGGGGATACACGCAATCAGACCGCAATTGGAGAGGATTCCAACGTTGAAGATTAGCGACTATAAACTAGGAGACCACAAAAACTATGGCATGCTCCCACCATACAAGTATTTGACCAGGAAAAAGGGGAATAAGTTGAAGATCATCCCCCAGTCAAGGAGTATGGACATCACGAGGTCCACTATCCTGAACGTCATGAAGATAACCCACTTTGGAAGGCACCAGGAGGTTAACGTGTGTGTAAAACTCCTAATGTCTTACTTCCATGGTGGTTATTTGTGGCTGGACAAATGCATCACCGTAGATACGGTGTTGATCCATCGGATCACCAAACTAAGCTTGCAAGGACCAAACCCACAAGACTTTTATCCAGGGAAGGTTGGATATCATTCCCTAGCACAGAGAATCAAAGACACCTATGATGATATAGAGAAGGGGAAGTGAGGCTACAAGGTAGCCTCCATCCAGAATGGCACAATGCACCTAGCCTACCAATTGATCATTGGTATGCTAGTAAGGAAAAATAGACACACATAGGTCACGGGTTTTCTTGTTGACCTCACAGGAAAATGCGTAGAAGGGATACAAATGAAGTAGGTGAGCTAACTCGTCAACCAGTTACAACAAGACTGTCACAAAGCGCAGGATCAGGGCTACAAGTTCCACTTCAGTTGGCTGCTAATCCTCATCGCTTTCATTGCTTGGGAAATGTTGGAAGGTGCGACCTTCCCTGAGATTGAGCCATCAAAACCCTTAGCTGGGAAGTTCACTATGCTCTGGTATTCAAGCGACATGGTGAAACAATGGCAGTCAAACACGGTATTCCACACCTACTATCTGTAGTTAAAGAGGGATATTGATTCTTTCCCTTGTATGACGTCGAACACCCTGGATAAGTTCAAGCCATTTATGAAGTTCTACGTAGATAAACATTTGATTTATATCAATGCGCATAGAGACGGACATAAAGAAGAGCTTAAATCCTACTACAAGCTCACTGAGGAGGACATGGAAGAAATCACCAAGGAGTGGCCTGAAGAACTCCTAGTTCTAGTAAACCACCTAGAACTGTTCAACCCCAACCTCATTGGAAGTCCGGTGGTTACTCGTGAAGAATATGATGCACCCAACAGTAGTAGCAGGAAAAAGAAGGAAGATGTATAGGAAATAAACAACACATCAGAAGAGACTGCATCAGATTCACCTAGAAGAGGAGGAGATGATGACATGGACAAAGAAGAGAAAGAATGGCAAGAAGATAGGTAGAAGCAAGGCAAAGTATCACCGCCTAGGAAACCCCTTGAAGAGGCAGAGACGTCCAAAAAAAGAAAGGTTTCACCAACGAAACCTACATCGCGGAAGAAGTCAAAAGCTAGTAAGCCGAAGTTGCAGATTGTTCTCATGGTGGATGAAATTGACCTCATCATTGTCACTGTATCAGACACATCAGAAGATATTTTACATCGCAGTGAAGAAAAACAAGAATCCATGTATGATTGCATTGAAGCAGAGCTTAAAGGACTACAATAGGCTCTCCATTCAATCCGCGCAGTGGCTACTGTGTCGTTGTCAATAGGGAACATAGAAGTAGGGGATGAAGCTGCCCAACTACGCAGGATAGAAGATGCGATGGAAGCTCGCCTTCATCGTGTCCAGGAGGAAAAGGAACAGGCCACAGAGGCCCTGCAACAAGAAAAAGAGAAATCCATCGAACAACGTCGGGTTGCGCAGCAAGAAAAAGACAACCTCCAGGCAAAGTTTGTAGAGGATAGAGCACAAATCCAGAGGGAGAGAGAAAAGTTGATCGCAGAGAAGATTGGAGTTAAAGAAGCAGTCACTAGAGAACTTCGCTCTGTGACGGGTTTAGAGAAGATGGAGGAAGACCCAGTGGAGAATCAAGTGGGGAGGTTTGTCGAAGCCATTCAGCAATGCCAACAAAGAATAGTAGAATTGGAATTACAAACAGTGCCAAGCATTCTGCAGGAAGTGTGATATTGGAGAGAAGACATTGTGAGGAGCGCAATTGAGGGAATCAAGGCAATGGCCTTGAAATGCAAATAGCTCAGCAGTCAAAGTGCGCACACCTGCGAACGCCTTGCAGAGGACCTTGAGCTCAGGACGTTGGAGTCATAGCTCCAGGAGGCAAAGAAGCAATCAACAATAATGTAGGTGTAGTTGAAACCTCTATCAGTGGTCAAGAGAATGAAAAGGTCCTAGGAACAACGCATTGTTTAGCAACAGGTCCATTCCATACAGAGTAAAATCATTAGCGACTCCAACCAGTGCAGGATGCATCTTGCATATGTTTTGAGGAGATTGAAGGATGAGGTGTAGAACTAGAGCAAGTGGTCACCACAGTGGAATAACGATTGGAAGCGCCAGTGACTGATAAAGTTATTCAGGAGTTCGTCAAGAAGGAGGTTCTGGTGAAACAGTAGGTTGAGGAAGCTCGAGCCAAGCTTGAGGCATTTGAGGCGGAGTTACCCAGATCAAAGTGACTCAGGACGAGTCACAGGTGAGTGTTGAGGGCCTGTTGTCCCTTGACCAATTTTTGGAGAACTTGGGTCATGTTTGACCGATTTTGGGACTTCGACAGGCTGGTCAAAGGCAGAGAGCAAGGCGAAGCGGATATCACGGGATCTCGGCCCCTTTTTAGGGATTTTTAGCTTTAGGGTTTATGTAACAGGTTATGGGATGTCGTCCCATGCTTTTACCCATGCTTAGGCCCATTTTTGTAAATGTATAAATATATGTAAGAAGTACTAGAAAGTAGTAGTGAATTTTTGTGGCTTACTGCAGAGCTAGAGGCTTTTTGCATGCTATGTGTTAATACTTGCAAAGATAAGTGCAAGTAATTGTAAGAAGCTGGTGTGCAGACTGTGTAAGAAGGCTTTGTGTTGTGACCTACCTCAGGGAACGAGGATATGGAGAGGTGCACACAGATCTCCTATCCTATGCGGAGTGGGTCTTGTGGCTCTGTGCAATGAACAAAGATAATAAAGAGAAGAAGAGTTGGTGGACGTAGCCCCGCATTAGGGTTGAACCATGTATATCCTATGTTATGGTTGCTTTGTGTGTTTGATGTGATTTATTCTTAGTGTTGTTATATTTATGTATGTTAGATGCATCTGATATAGTAGCTTAGTTCCTAGTGATATGAATGAATGCTAGATTTGATCTGTTTCTATGTGCTAAGTGCCCGAATGTGATAGATCTTGTTGAATACGGTGATGCTCTGTAATTAGGGTTTTACCTGTGATGTGAATAAGGGTTAAATACTAATAAAGGTTAACTGCTAAGTGTTATGTTAAGTACTATGATCACATATTTGTGTCCCAGCTAGGTTGTAGATACTTGAGTCCTACAACCCCCTGCCTCTACCTTGGGTGAGACTTCATTTGCTTCGCAGGTGTTGCCAAAAGGGCCGGTAGTTAGGGTTTTTTTGGTGCGTTTTTGAAGTGTTGAACCCCGAGTCTGCCCCTGTTTCAACATATCTCAATAGAAATATGGTGGGAGAAAAATATATGTTGGGAGATATGAACCCTTAGGCTACAAGGTTACTTGATTCTGGTGTACCTTGGGGGATAAATGGGACCAACACTATGTTGGAGATACAAGTATGAGTAGTGCTAAATTTTGGAAGAAAGAGACTCTTTAGGTTCAAACCATGTGGACCAAAGGTAGGATCTATAAATATCAGGATGAATATCCATGTTTATATAGCCTTTTGAGAAATCAAGGGTATACATTGAAAAGCTACTTGGGGGTGTTCTTCTAACATTAAGGTTTGTGGGGTGAATTATACCTTAATATTTTGAAAAATCATTATTTCCCTAAAGATGGTCTCTAAACCAATCCTTGAAATTTTCTTTGTCAAATTTCTCTTCATTTTAGGGTGGGTGCAAGCTAATGATGGCCTCTCATGAAATGTTAGTGACAATGCAAACTTTTATGATCCAATGCCTTAAAAATGATAGAAATTCAATGAATACAATCCACTTCGAGGGGGAAATGTCTTTTTACAATATATATAATTCATAAGACAAGACGAGTTGATCCTAATACTAAGTCTCCTTGGTCAATATATATATACACCAAGGAGACCAAGTTGATCCTAAGACTAGGTCTCCTTCGTATATATACACCAAAGAGACCGAGTTAGTTGTAAGACTAGGTATCCTTGGTATATATATATATATATATATATAAGAGACAAATGGTACAATCATAATGAAAGGGTGAAATGAAATGTTTTAACATACATAAAAATATAACATAAATGCACTAATTCAATATCTAGGGATTATTAACGGGTTTTATACTTGACATGGGGGTTTGTTTAGCGCTTATGATTCCCCTCCCATTAAAATAATTATTTTCCTAAACAATTGAATAACTGCGAGTGTTTATGCATGAAGAACTCATCTTCCCATGTCACCTATTCCATTGGTAGGTTCTTCCATTTGACAAAGTGTTGGACATAAGGGTTGACCTAGTTTCTACCTAAGTTCTCCAACAAAAACTGTATCACCATCGACCCTTCTCGTAAACCAGAATCCCACAGCACGCAAATAATGCACAACGCAGTCTCACCCAAGATGGTTTATGGGTGACTGTAGGATGCAAGTATATTCAGTCGTGGAATGGATTGGGGGATGTTCCTTTTACTTCTTATTTCTACTTAACCATGCATTATATTACAGTGTTCATTTGATCGACTCATTCCTAAAAATTATTCTGCATATCTACTCTAGTGTGCGCTATAAGTAAAACCATTCATTCATCTATCTAACCATTCAATCATAACTGCAGAAATAGTAAAAAATTCAAAAACATTGCACACGTAGTTTTACTGTGGTTCACCCCCTTGTGTCTATGTCCACAAATATCTTATTCTTCTTTCTCCACAAAGATCTTCTACTTCTTTCTTATTCATCAAAAGGTTTTGTGTGCATTACATCATAAGATATTTGAGAATAGTGAGGTGGACCAGGATTGCACCAAGCTCCACAGCTTGCAACCTGACCCTCAGCTACATCTCCATATTAACTCCATATGAGCTCCACGACTCTCAAAACATACTTCAACTCCAAAAATATGCTCCAAGTACTCAAAAAGTCACTCAAATATTTTAAACAAAAGTATAGACAGACTTCTAATCATGATTCCCAAAACCCTTACAACATGATTCCCAAAACCCTAACCCTAACATGGATAGGTTTTTCCACATCTGTGTTGGATTTCCGAAAATCCTGTCATGCACGTTGCTTTTCTTCAAAATATGGCACACTCTCCTTATCAGTCCAATATACCTTGTTTCTTCTGTTGTTCTCGACCTTTTCTCCAAAATGGACTCTCCTCTCAACATAGGCTTGCACCAACAAGACCCCAACACTAACATGTGGCTCCTCACGAGCCACTAAGACTTAGTTTACCTTCTGCAGCACTACCTCCAGTGCATGAAACTTCGCTTTCAACTCTGTTTCTTTCTCCTTGTAATGTGTGCTCTTTTCTGCTAGTCTATCCAAAACATGTGTTGTCATGTGTTCTATCAGCACTTCTCTACTTTATGCCTGCATCTGTGTCAAGATAGATTTCTTTGTTTGTAGTTCCTCCCTTGCTTATTTCTCCTCTTCCGTTGTCTTTACCTTTGCCTGCAGATTTTTCAGCTCCTGTGTGGCCTTAAATATTAGGAATAGGTCCATGGTATCTTGCCTCTTCTTCAAGTCATAAACCACAATGTTCAGTTTTTCCTCTCTCTGCTCCAGTTGTTGGATATTCTCATCCTCTTCCAAGATGGCCAAAAAATGTGCAGTTCTATCATATAATTATGCCACTTGTTTTACCTCCTATGCTATGCTATCTATGTGTGTAGTAGCCTCC
Source organism: Picea engelmannii (assembly GCA_009831015.1). Lineage (NCBI taxonomy): Eukaryota > Viridiplantae > Streptophyta > Pinopsida > Pinales > Pinaceae > Picea > Picea engelmannii. The sequence continues at coordinate 120,476 of ML824076.1, read as the reverse complement.
TAGTCTCTTTGTTCCCTTATTTCTGGAGGTGTACTAGGATTTATTTTCTCTGTTAAGACCGCTATCTCTTTTTTTTATTTCTCCATGGTCTACACAATCTTATGTATCTTATCTTCTAATGTAACCTCCTATGTCTACACACAGTTTTGGATGATATTGTATACTTTTGGAAGCTTCTTCTATAATTTATATGTGTGTTGCTTCTCTTCCTCCTTCTCCAGTTTGATATGCTCACAAGTCACTTGAAAAATATCCTTTACCTCTCAGTCGAGTGCTAGGTTGGTGGAATCCACCCCAACTCCAGATTAAACCTCCTGCATCACGCTTCCTACAACCCATCTAATTCCTTCAAGGTATGTTCGCCAGAACCAACTCCAGATGTTCCACATCCCACACTATTTCCTGCGTTGTGTTTCCATCCCAATCCAAAATGTTTGGTGTTACCTTAAACCTATCACTTCTCATGACTATTGTATGGATTGTCTCTTCTTGTTCTTTTTGCATTGGTGCCTCCTGTAATCTACTGCCTTGTAGGATGATTCACTGTACTTAACTGCATCTTTTGTATGATGTCATGAATTTCTGTTAGCTTTTCTATAATCTCCTCTCATTGTGCCTCCACTACAAGTAGTGAATTTTCCCCTCTATCATGTAATTCGTCTGTGGTGAACTCTGCATCATCTTCTGTAATAGTAAGTACTAGAGGATTCTTGTGATACTTCATCATTTTCCTTATCTCTCCCTCTCATGTTTAAGTCCTCTTCTTCGGTGGGGTTGAGGTCTATGCCTCAGTTTTCTTCTTTGTTGATTCCTCATCCTATACTTATTTTGGATGAAATATATCTCCCTTCTCACCATCCCCTTTTACTTTGACCCTCGACATTGTATCTTTTTTTCTTGTATTCTTTCTTGCTGTGCTACTTCCTAAGACTTGAATGTGATCTGCAACCTTCCTTGTATTATCTGTTGGACTTCTTGTATTATTTGATGTTCCTGTTTCTACTTGATCCTTAGGCTTTGTTCATTTCTTCTGTGTGACTGGGACTTTCCATAGTGAAGGTCAGTCCTTCACAATTCAGTCTACTTCTTTGTGTGATGTACAATACCTCATTTCCAACCACTTCGTCTTTGGATCCCTTCTGTCTTGAATCCAAAATTGGTGTCTTGAAGCCTTGAAATTAGAAATGCCTTCATTTTCTTGAACTAATTCAATTTGGATCCTCTAGACATTGGTTTCCTTATGTTTCATATCTTCAAAGAACATGGAAAATACTATGATGCCTTCCTGTTGGTTATTAGGGTCCTTTGTCTGCCACAAAGTTTCATAGCGTTGCACAACATTTCCCTTTTATATCCAGAAAGGATGAAAATTTTCCCTCCTTCCAGCCCACCAAAGCTATCAGTATTAAAAACCATAAATAGTGTAATTTTGTTCCATTATTATATGCATCTCTGCAATCTATAAAAAATGGTTCAACAAATATGGTGCCCAACTGAATACTACACCCTTTGTGCATTGTGCCCCTATTCTATAACTCCTGTCGGGACCTCTTCCTTTCTACACTTCCTCAAAAGTTTTCAACCCATAAGATTTGTGGAAAAAATCATCGCAGGGTCGTTGATATCCTTTATGATTATTCCCCTGGTTCCCCTATTTGTCCTAAACTGCGCTTTAATTTATTCTATAATTTCTTTGTCCTGAGCGTCATTCTCCAAGTGTTACACATTATTTTGGTCATCTTAGTGATCCATTGACAACATGTGTGCATGTTCCCAAAAGATCCTTTATTCATGAGAAAAGTGATTGACTCTCTCTTATCAAAAACCTTATCAAGGAAAGTCATCATGGGCTACACCACAAGAAGGATGCGACTATTCCTAGTCATCACACTTTGACCTAAAGATGGCATGTGACGTCTTTGCAGGCTACTCTACAGCTAGGGTGTGACGATGTCAAAAGACTAATAAAAGGTCAAACTTCACGAAAGTTCTCGAAGGGGATCTTCTAGAAGATGAGGTGGCATCCGTATGGTTGGGATCCTACTCACTTCTCTGATTTGGTGGGATCATCCTAATATCTTCAACCATCTCTCTTTCCCCTATATAAAGAGGGATTTCTCATGGAAAAGGCTAAGGTTGATTCAAGCAAGATTAATATTGAATAGGTTAAGAATTGGATGAGGATTTCTACTTCAGTTTATCAAGTCATTGTGGATCTTCTTCATTCAAGGTTGGAGAAAGTGTGTGTATTGGAGAAAAGGGTCATCGGAAGGGGACCTTGCAACATCAAGGCTTTGGTCGTAATATCCACTTTCACTTTAATATAATACAATGATATATTTATTTCCAATAAAACTCATATTGTTATATTGTATGATTCCTTGATCACATACATAGGTTCTCTTTGAGTATTATATATTGCTTTCAATTTGGTTGGCTTGTGTTCCCTTGCATATCCAATATCACGAGAGAGTTGGAGTGGAGCTAGGACAACAATACCAAGAGGAAGTGATATTTAAACGGTATGTTTCCCATCTCTTGTTAGATAGTAAACTCGATGATCAGATCTTAGGGAAATAATCATATTATGTTCTGTTTTGTTCTATATCTAGGTGGATCTAGGGAGATCTATTTATGTCTGCATTTACCGATAAGTCCCATAAAAAAACTGGCAATCGTACTAGGGACATGACCTCCTTTTGATTTTTTTCTTCCCATTTTCCTTTAGCTTGCCTTCCTCTTATAATTTTCATTCTTTGAGTGTGTGGGTGACCCATATAGACTCCCTAGGTTTAGAAGTTCCTTTAGATTTTTTGTCTTTCTTCCAAATTTTTTAAATTTACAGAGACCGTCGCACTGTACCTTACTGAC
>ML824076.1:73902-95687 GCA_009831015.1 Picea engelmannii | reverse complement strand
TCCTTACATTCTCAATATACTGAATACTATTTCTGCTCTATTCTTTCTCTATGCATTTCTTGCTTCACAATTTATCAAATCCGTCGAAAACTCTCTATGTCTAACTGCTACCGCTAACACTTCTTACTCATTAATCCTACAATTCCTCTCATTCTCATACAACAAAATACAATACAAAAACCTATCTAAGGAGTGGATTCTCAGGCTCTTCTCCGTCCTATCTGAATTCTATCTCATCGTTGTTTCAGTAGTTAAAGTTACCTGACCTTACAAACAAGGTCTTTTAAAAACAATATTTTCAAAATATCTCGACAACAGGTTCATGCTTCCGTTTAATGCTGATTTGAAACTTTGGTGCTTTGAGGTGTTGAATTCTACCTCCTTTCTCGGCCTCTTTCGCTTTGATGGTGATGCTCCTACATCATACTCCTATGGCTAAAATATTCATGGACTCTTGTCCATGAGCTCCTGCATTGTTTTTCCATGTTTGAAAATGTCAGGTTCATCAACCCAACTTGAATCTTCTACTGGGTGATCTTTCCATTTCAATAAATATTTAGGATACATCTTCCTCGTGGTCTTCTTCCCAACTCTTTGATCTAAGATTTTCTCCATCTGAGGCATCTGTTCTTCCCACTAAATCTCCTTCTAGTCATCTAGTTCTCCTGTATCATCTCTAATGTAAAGATATAGGTCTACAACATTGAATATCGGTGATATCCCAACATTGTTTGGCAACTCAATCTCATAAGCATTGGCTGCAAATTTCACGAGGATCATGCATGGTCCTATCTTCTTCATATTCAAAGTTTGTTATACGTTCCCCTTGGAAACCTTTCCTTCCTCAAATGTGCTAAAACTTCGTCTACAACTTCAAATTGAATTTCTTTCCTTTTTTGGTCCACTTTGTTCTTGTACTTTTGGGTGTTGTCATGTAGTTGCTCTCTGACTCGATCATGAAGTCTCTACAACTCTGTAGAAAAATCTTAAGCTCCAATGCTTCTGAACCCAACTTGCTTCAAATCTCACAATTCTGTAATCCCTCTCGGTTGTATTTCATACACTATCTCGAATGGACTTTTCCTAGTGCTCATGTTTACCGAGTTATTAAATGCAAATTTTGCATGTGCCAAACTCTGATCCCACTACTGACCCTACTCACTGACTAAACTCCTTAATAAATTTTCCAGACTTATGTTCACCACTTCAGTCTATCCATCTATCTGAGGGTGATATGTTGAACTGAAAAACAATTTTTTCCTGAGCCTCTTCCATAGAGCTTTCCAAAATTTTCCTACAAACTTTGAGTCTCTGTGTGAGACTATGCTCCTGAGAAACCCATGTAGTCTCACAATTTCCCTTAGAAACAAATTGGCTATGTGTGTAGCATCACTTGTTTTCTAACATGGTATGAAATTTTTCATCTTGGAAAATCTGTCTACCACAACAAATATGGAATCACTTTCCTTCTGGGTTCTAGGTAATCCCAATACAAAATCCATAGTAATTGCATCTCAATGCCTTTTTGGAATAGGCAATGGCTGACAGAAACCAATGTTTTGTTGTCTCCCTTTTGCATACTGGAAAATTCTACATTTGTTCACAAATTTCTTCACATCTACCCTCATACGTGGCCAATAGTACGAACTATTTAATTGTGCAATTTTTTTTTCACGGCCGAAATGTCCAGCTAGACCTCCACTATGTTTTTCTTTGAGCAGATTATCTCTCATCAAGCATCTTGGTATGCATAGTTGGCTTCCCTTGAACAATAATCCATCTGGATTAAATATTATGTCCATGGGATTTTGTCCCCCAACAAAGGATTCTCACATGCTTCATAAGCCTCCCTAAAATCTAGATCTTCTTGGTACATTTCCTTAAGGTGTTCAAACCCTAAGGTCTTCACTTGGAATTCTTGTATAATCAAAATCCTCCTACTCAAAGCATCTCAAAATTTTTTATCACTCCCATAAATATGTTTAATGAAAAAAGTAAAATTCTGCATGAATTCTACCCACTTAGCATGCCTCTGATTCAACTTTTCTTGCATAGTAATAAATTGTAAAGCTTGATTATCACTATGCAAGACAAACTCTTTTGGAATTAGATAGTGCTTCCACTTCTTCAAAGCTTGAATCACTGCATAAAAATCTTTTTCATATGTGGAATATTTTTTCTTGGTGTCATTCAGTTTCTCACTGAAATAAGAAACTGGCTTATTATCTTGACTCAAGACTCCTCCAATAGCTACTCCACTTGCATCACACCTTACTTGAAATGTTTTCCCAAAATCTGGGAAGACCAGAATTGGTTGTCCTGTGATCTTCTCCTTCAACACTCATAAGCTTTTCTCAGCCTCCTCTATATAATTAAAAGACTTGTGTTTCTTCTTCATAGTATCGAGTCTGGGTGTACATATACCACTGAAATTTATGATAAATTTCCTATAAAAACATGCTAACCCATGAAAGCTTCTCACCTCAAATATGATTCTAGGAGATGGCCAATCCCTAATTTTTTTCACCTTCTCTGGATCCATCTTCAATTCATTTGAATAGATCACAAAACCAAAGTATATGACTTATGTCTTCATAAAAGAACTTTTCTTCAAGTTTACTCAACAACTTTTCTTGTTGCAACCTCCTCATCACTAATGTCGTTTTAAATGTTGTTCCTTTGTTTTACTGAATATTAGTATATCATCCAGATATACAATCACAAATCTACCTATGAAGTCTTTGAGCACTTCATTCGTCAACCTCATAAATCTGATTGGGAAATTTTTCAACCCAAATGGAATGACTAGTCGTTCAAAAAAACCTTCATTCATCCTTAATGTTGTCTTCCATTCATCTCCCTCTCTCATTCTTATCTGATGATATCCACTCTTCAAGTCTATTTTTGAAAAATAGATTGATCCACTCAAGAAATCCATCAAATCATCTATTCTTGGAAAAGGGAATCTATACATGATGGTGCTCTTGTTGATGTCTCTAGAATCTATACACATTCTCCATCCTCCATCCTTCTTTGGACTCAACACAGTTGGTACTACGCATGGGCTTAGACTTACCCTGACTAAACCTTTATCCAGTAACTCTTGGACTTGATTTTTGACCTCTTCATTCTCTTGAGGTGTCAACCTATATGCTTCTTTGTTTGGAAAAATGGCTCCTGGAATAAGGTCAATGTGACGGTTGATACTCCTAATGGGTGGCAATGAGTGAGGTAACTCATCCACTACTATGTCAGCAAAATTTTCTAATAGTTACTGGATTTCTTCGGGTAAATCATCCATAGAAGTATTTGTAAGGATAACCCTTGGCTTCCTCACTACAACAAACTGCATATCTTGTTCCTTCTAGACCTCATTCAAGAGTTCCTTCCCACTCATGAGAAGTATACTTGAACTAGCCTCCTTCTTTGGATCCTTGTCTTCTATTGGCAGCAACATGTGTGTTCTACCATTCTTCTCTAGGGTGTAAGTATTTTTCCTCCCACCATGAATGACATTTCTATCAAATTTCCATGGTCTCCCCAACAAAATATGACAAACATCCATAGGAATTACATCACATAAAATCTCATCTTTATAGCCTCCTATTTTAAATTCAACTTTGCATTGTTGACTTACCATTAATTGATGTCCTTTCTGCAACCATGATACCTTGTATGTGTTTGGGTGTCCAGTTTTCTCCAGCTCCAGTTTCTCCACCATCTCTGTGGATACTAGATTATCAGTGCTCCCACTGTATATAATCATCTTGCAAACTCTGTCATTTCTTTTGCAAGAAGTTCTGAACAAATTTGTTCATTGAACTGGTTCTTCTGCCTGCTTCTTTGGCTTTAGAAGAACTTTCCTCATCATAAGGTTTCTTCCTCCTTTTTTTGCTTCTGCTTCCACATTTTTCTGATCTTCAAAAATGTGTGTTTCTCATCCTCCTTCTTTCTCTCTTTCGGGGCATTCCCAAGACATGTGTCGTGACTTTCCACAGGCATAACATATGACTTCACCTCCTATACCTCTTTGTCTTCCTCTTCCTTGAGGAAAATAGTTTCTTCCTCTGCATTGTCCTTCCTTAGAACTTCCCCCTTTTTCAGGGTGATTATGATGTTTTCTAGCCTCTTGCTTTGGCTTCTAGAACTTCTCTCGGATAGTTCCCTTGCCTCTGCTTGGAATTCCTCCTTTGTTTTGTTGGCTTTGTCTTCTGGCCAACTTTTCTTCAGATTTCAAGGCTACTTGATAAGAATCCTCGATTGTTCCAATAGACATCATGTTGATCTCCTATTGTATCTCATATCTCAACCCATTTATATACCTGCCTGTTTTTTTCAGCGTAATTTTCTTTCTGTCCAACCCTGATATTCAGTCTATAGAATTCTTCAGTGTATTCTTTCACTAATAAACTTTTATGTTTCAGGTTCTATAACTTTCAGAACAGATTTATTTGATAGTCTTTAGGTATAATTTTTTCTTTCAACTTAGCTACCATCCTGTCCCAACTTTTGATTTTTTTCTTACCTTTGCATTTGCGCTCAGCTTGTAGTTCATCCCACCATAATGTTGCATGACCTTTCAACCTGATTATTGCATCATTAACCTTATTTTCTTCCTCAATTTCTTCATAATCAAAGTATTTATCCATAGCACATACCCAATCTATCAATTATTCAACTTCCAAATTGCCTTCATACATCGGGACTTCAATTTTTTCTTTGGCTCTTATTCTCGAAACAGCTCTTAGTAGTCATTATTCTGCAGGTTCTCCTTCTATAGTTTCTTCTTCTTATACCTCTTCACTTTCTTCTTTGCTAACATCAACAACATCTGGTGCTCTCCTTTGTGTTGTTTCCATGGCATCCAATCTCATTCAAAGTCGCCTCATTTCTTCTTTCATTTCTCGATTCGCTACAGGTCTATCCTTGCACCTTCTTGGTCGCATGATTCCGCTTCTTTGATTTCCTCTCTCTATATTGATGCTATAAAACATAAATCTTTCACCTTTTCCTACTATCTGTTAAAAAAATCAGAGTCTTGATACCACTTGATTATTTCAAACTATCTCATTTGTCTCCCTTGTTTGTTGTCTCTAAACAAAATCAGGCTTTGATACCACTTTATGGTATCAAAGTATCTTCTTTCACCTTCTCTCCTTTGCATACGATCTGCAAACAAAATCATGGCTCTGATACCACTTGTTGCAGACCCCCTAGTCTCCACTGGGGCTGTGTGACCTCTCGGTCTAGGATTGATCGACTTCGGGAGCTAGATCATCTCATAGGTTCATGTTGAACCTCGTCTATTTCATTCACAGGTCAAAGTCCTACTTCTTGGGTGAGAAATACCCTTTTTGGGAGTTCCTGAGCACCCACAGATTCCTCCACGTGGCCCTGGTCAAAACCGTGGGCTTAAAACTTCATTCCCCGCTCACTTCGTAACTTCAGGCTTCGGGTGTTTTCGACACACCTGACTCTGAATCCGCTGAACTTCGGACTTGCGAACACACTCTCGAACTAGATCTATGGTCTACACTCCTCCAACATCCAATGACTTCGATATATTTTGGGACTACATGCTTCAGGAGTTCTAAGTGTTACAAACACCCCTTTCCCCCAGAGTGACCTTTACCCGGATTTACAGATCAAGTGCCATGTTCTCTTCTTGATTGAAAGGTGAGGTGCGTCATTTACTCTGCTCCAGCTAAATTATCATCAATGCTCCTCCGTGTTCTTTCTCCTGGAGTATCAATCCTCCGAAGTGACAGATCTCTCTCCACGTGTCCTATTCTAGTGGACAGCTCTGATGAACTTCGATGCTCCAGCCTTCGGGAGTTCTCGTGCCTTCACTCTTCACTTTCCTCCGTAGTGACTTTCCTCTAGAGTAAATCTCCACTCACCACATCTTCCAATAATAAACAGCTAGGATGATTCCTCACCTTGGGAGATTTGGACAACTTCTGGTCAATGCTTCACTTCCTCCTTTCCTCTCCTCTAGAGTATGCACTTCTAGACTCCACAATATGCTAACATGTGTCCCTCTCAGATCGATGGTCATGATTTATTTCGACAGTCCGGGCTTTGGGAGTTTTGGATTCACTACTCTCATTTTCCTCCGGAGTGCTCTTCTCCCGGATTACACGGATCTTCGTCGCATGTCTTTTTGGATCTAATGGTCTACATCTACTCTATTCTTCAGGACTTCATGAAGTTTGCACTTTTCTTCATGCAAATCTTTCATAGTTCTTACCTCCCGGACTCTTTGATATGCTGCCACATACCCTCCTTGATACTGACAGTGTAGATTCACTCTACAGCTTCTCCTTGTGAAAATCTCCCAAATATAACGGTTGTCAGTTACCTCGAGTTCCTTCAAAGGGATCTTAACCATCAATCCACAAAATTCAACAGATTTCTCCCTTTATGTTGAATCTTTGTCCGTATTTCTCTTGATCTTGATTCCTCTGAGGGTTTAAGCCTCCAACATACTCCTTGCAATCTTGGAATCTTTGACAAAGTTCGAACTTAGAGATTTCTTTGAAAGAAATATTACTACGCACTCCTTGCGCTCCATAGTCCTGATCTCTCGACACTTAGTCGAATCTTGACCCTGTACACTCCTTGCAACACTCAGTCTAAGTTTCCCATTATCCCTCCTGATATGCTCTGAGTCAGATCTAGACTCTGTCGACACACACCTTGCAAACAATATGCACTTCTTGTATTCGAGATCTCAAAAGAGAAACAATTGAAACTTATCTAATACTACATAGGTTCATATATTCAACTATGAACAACATACATAAGCACAATGAAATAAACACACAAAGAACATATCATTCATTCAAATACACACTGAAATTAACAATGTCCAAGCATTTGGATCAATTTATATCTTTTCTATTCATTCGTGAAGTATTTACATAAGTTAAACAGTTCTTCATTGTCTTCAGACTCTCTATGTCTAACTTCTACCTCTAACACTTCTTACTCATTACTCCTAGAATTCCTCTCATTCTCAGAAAACACAATACAATATAGAAACATATCTAAGGAGTAGCTTCTCGAGATCTTCTTTGTCCTATCTGAATTCTGTCCCATCATTGTTTTAGCGGTTACCTACTTTGTCCTATTACAATCAATGTGAGTTATTAATGGATGAGAGCTGACACTCTACATCTCTAACACCTTACAGTCATCTAAGAATTTACAACATCCTATCATTGTCAGGTGGTGACCCGACTTTACAAACAAGGTCTTTTAAAAACAATATTTTCAAAATATCTCAACAACACACTCCTACTTTTGTTTAATGTTGATTTGAAACTTTGGTGCACTGAGGTGTCAAATCCTGCCTCCTTTCTCAGCCTCTTTCGCTTTGATGGCGATGCTCCTCCATCAACCATACAATAGAAATATTGAGTGGAACATAGCCTCCCGCAATCTCAAGCAATAATCAAGACTTTGTAATAGAATATTAAGACTATAACCAGGGAATATTAACTCTTTTTGTTGTCGCCATTTGGATATGCCTCCTTCTAGGGTTTCTAATAGTATCAAAATATTTCTATACAAGTTCAAATGGGTTTGTGTTTCTATATAATTATTATTTTTCATACACACTCGTGCCGCCGACATGAAGTTTGGAGCGAGTTGTCCTTTGGTTATGTGTCTGGACAAGTCTTTTGGTTTTGCATTTGCTATAAAGGATTTCACTAGGTTATAGTGTTTAATCATAATATGATGATGAAATGGTTGTAAGCCAAGCATATGTGCACTAATGTCTATAGAAGAAGAACAACAAAGAATAAAAAAATAGGGGGCTATGAGTTAGAGAGAGGGGATTAGGAGTTAAGAGGAAAAATAATATTATTTTATTGTTATCATAAGTTCTTTAACCTTTTGTTTATGATTATCCTAAGTCTTTCTACCTTGATATTAGTTGCCAAAATGAGATATGTGTACTTCCTACGAAGGCATATGGTATCTCTTAAGCATGTAAATTATAATCTATGATTTTAGGTATATAAGGGGTTCTTGTCCATTATTATTGATATCTTTCTTGAGTTTTATAATCTAAGCTTGGATTGTCAGAGTATTGCTTGCATGAAAATTAGGAGGAATTGTTGCCATAAAAAATTTCTAAAAAAACATGAATGTGATATTGGTGATCCTTGAGATATAAAGGAATTTGATTTGCAGGTGATAATCCCTGGATCCCAACAATCGACTATTTTAGAAAATAAATGGAACCCATTTCTAGTGTTGAGAGGCGAAGAGGGGTTGGTTGAGAGATATATTTGTAGTGTTAATTCCCTACCTATGAATTCTAGGAAATTGGGCTAAGTGAGAAAAAACTAGAAATATACCAATGCCTATGGTTGAGTGAAACGTCCTTCTTATATATCCACTTGGTGAATCATGTTCCAAAATGTATGTGTTCTTGATTTGTTTATTAATACACAAAATTATTATTTATTTTTTTTAGTAAAAAAGGTGGAACCTGCTATATTAATTTATCGAAGAAACTTTGGCAAAATGTACAGTGATATAGGTCCGAGTCACCAAAAATGTTGTCATTAACCGGAAACCAGCATAGTTTGGAGAACATATAACAGTAGCATGATAAAACAAGAAACAAAATAGCATCTGTCCTGCCCAGATAATACACAAAATTATTATTGTTCATGTTATGAATTTATTTATTTTCCATTTTGTTTAGTTTTAAATTGAATGTATTAGTTTGTTTTTATATTTATGGGTTCATAATTGACTATATTGTTTAATTATGTTTTTATAACCCTACATTATCATGCATGCATTCTATCATTTTTTAGTATTAGATCATTTGAAGTTGTTAATGGTATCATAGAAAATTTTTGGTGTAGCTTTGATGTTGTATGGAGTGCACAGAGATTGTTGGTCAAAATAACTAAGGAAATAACTAAAGAGATAAAAGTGTATGTAGATAACCAAGGAAATATCTAAAGAGATAAAGTATCATCATCTAATATTGTAGTAGGGATAGCATCATCATGAAAAATGGTCCTTAGTCTCAAGCTCTAAGGAATAGTTCTGGAAAATACGGTGCTTTAGAGGAATATGGTGATCTATCTTGTTGGACCTTGACCAAGTTTTGGAGAACTTGGGTCATGTTTGACCGATTGTAGGACTTCGATAGGCTGGTCGAAGGCGTAGCACAAGGCGAAGAGGAGACCGCGATATGTCGGCCCCTTTTTAGGGATTTTTGGGTTTATGGTTTGTTGTCGTCCTAATACACACTTGCAAATGTGAGCTAAGTCCGGCTCACTTAGTGTGTCCTTGGAGGCACAATGCCTACGTTCACAGCCCACGCTGTCACTTTTACCGGAACCTCTTCCATATAGGCTCACTCCTAGGGAAGCCAAGGGGGGTAGTCCCTAGTTTCTAGATTAGTTTTAGAGTTAAGTTCTAGGAGTTAGTTTTAATTTGTTAAGGCTTGGGGGGTTCTAACCTAAGATGCACAAGCAATAATGAAAGATGCAAGGGTTAGTATGTTAAGCAAGACCTTTTCCTAGGGAAACTAAGACTAGTGCCTAAGATTGGGCAAGGGGTCAACTAAAGTTAAAGGGGGTTTCTTTACAAGTGTGATTACAAGCTTACTTACAAAATAATAATCAAACCCAAAATAGATACAAGATAGAATGCTAGTACAACAACAAGCTAACCACTTTAATTATTGTGTGTTTGTACAGGATATAAAGAGATCAAAGCATCATATAACATTTACAATATCAATATCAAGATCCTCATCACCAATACATCAATAAAGAAGATTAAGCATAAGTATTAAAGATGGAAGACATCCACTCTTAACTGTTAAACACATGAAAGTTTTAGATATTTAAGTCCAAGGTTGAGTTATTAAGATTTCTTAAGATTATTAAATTTTATTAAGCTTTCACCAAACCCTCCTCCTCCTATTTCCAAATAACTATTGGATGCTCAAGATAGTACGACAACGAGGCCCACCCTAGCTTTCAGAGTCAGTCATAAGACTTGATTACTCCCGGAAAGGATGCATCCTGTGCGTCATGATACCGTCCCCGGCCTACACCCTCCATTGCATTCCTCAAGCCCTATTTTAGATGGTGAAGATGGTGTTCTAAGGTACTCTAAAGAATCTATTAATCTTATATGTGAATTAGGTAGACTTTTAGGAGTGTTTTAAGTGTTTTAAGAGTTTTATGACACTTTTAAATGTTGATTTAATGACTTGGCCGAAACTCACTGAACAACCTTAAAGATGTGTTGATTAAGTTTATGAGATTAAGAGCATTAACACATATATGTTATGTGAGAGAAAGTCACTTGATTGCACAATTAGATAGCTTTCAAAGTAAAGAAATAAAGTGCAAGGGAAAGAACAACTTGCCAACAAGATGAAAAGAGAAACACACTTATCTAATGATTAAGAGCATTAAGATATGAGCATTAAGTGTGAGAAAGAAAAAGAAATTTAAGTGCTTGCCTACTTAACAACTTATCATTGAAATTACTTAGAGCATATGGAAAATGGCATTAAAGAGATCTATGCAATAAAGAAGAACACCATCCACTTATTGAAGCAACTAAACATTAAGGATTATAGATCTAAGTATGGAACATAAAGATTAACACTTGTAGTGAACTAAGCATGCATGAGATCTAGTTAAGTTGATTATGAGGCCCAATAGGCTTAAGCTGGAGAATTATTAAGTGTTAGATCTAGATCTAGAATATTTAGAGCATTAACCAATTAGATCTTCAACCACAAATTAAACACTAACCCAACCTTTTGGGGTATTCCTCTCCCAAATAGGTAGGCAATTAATTATCTTGCTTAGAAAAATATTTAGAAAAGGGAGAGAAGCAAGCAAACAATGAAGAAGCAAACAACAAACAAAACCAGCAAACCCTAACCCCCACGTCCTAGGGTTTAAGAGATACCCTTTATCTCAAAAACCCCCATGTCTTAGCTCAAAAAGAGGGAAAAAATTTCAAATAAAGAAATATCTAAGCTAGATCTAAGCTACCCAAGAGCTCACACATGGGAGGATGTTGTACCACTCCTTCTCCCACAACTATGAGCCACTAGCAAGCAAGAAAACGAAGAAGAAATGACTAAAAATGCTTAAAACTTGAAGAAGGAGGTTGAGAAATAGCTACCAATCCATTTGGGGGGTCTTTGAGTGTTGTGTGGATGCCTTTGGGTATACAAAACCTCTCTCAACCAGATTTGAACCTGCAAAACCAGCAAGCTATGCTTGCTAAAAATGTTACACACAACAATACCAATGAAGAAAAACTTTTTCTTTTTTAGGGCAAAATTTTTTCTTGAAAAATTTTTGGAAAAATTTATATTATGATGACCATACAACTATATTATGCTAGCTGAAATATGGATTGCAAAGAAATATAAGGATAACGAGAAATAGAAGAAGATTTCTTGGAGTGTATGAAAATCTGAAAGGGGGAATCTTCCAAGAGGCATCCCTAATGAAACCCTTGAAGTTCAACCTGCAAAACCTAACACAATAGCATGTCTACAATGGATAATATGGAGGGTTAAACTAATAAAGTGAAATACTTGCATCCTATCTAGATAAACACATATATAGATCTACAATACTTCTCTTTGCAAGATCTACTCAAATAAAATAATTTACCTAAGATCCATTCATGCAAAAACCATATTAAATTGAAACAAATTTACCTCATGTGTTGTAAGAACCAAAATACTTATAGCTCTTCCAAAAATCCTCCAAAGCTTCTTTTATTATTGCATCAAGAAATGGGATCTTGGAGAAATACTTGGTTCAAAACCCTAAGAGAAGAAAAATGAAAATGGATGGAATAGAGAGAGAGAGAGTGGAAAATCAAGTAGCATAACACTAGCTCAAGATATAGTATATTGAGAGTGAGGGGAGGGTTCCTTTCATACTCTGAGAGGAAAACTCACCCCTCTTAGATCTATTCCAAGTGTCCAACACCAAGCAAAATAGGAGATCTCTAGCCTAGGGCACACCATCTAGGGTTTAGATAGTAGATCTAGGGTGTAGAAGGTGTGGGGAGTGTTGGGATCAAGAAAAATTCAAGTGGGAGGCTATGGGATTCATTCTATGGGAGTGGAAAAGTTTAAAATATATATATATATATATATATATATATATATATATATATATATATATATATTGGAATTTTCTAGAAGAAGGGAGGGCGTAACCTCCGTGGAGGGCACACCACATGGGGGAAAGGCAAAGAATGGAAGTGAATCAATGAGGAAAGGGGATTGGGATCACCTTAAGAGGTGATGTGGAGGATAAATGGAGGTAAATCACATGAGAGGGGGCCCCACTTAAGTCACAACATCCTCTACCAAGGAAAAACGTCAATCCCCCTAAGGGGGCGTAACTTTTGAGTGAGGAGAGGGCGTAAGGGTTAGAAAAAGGTTGGGAACGGTTGGGAGGGTTATGTTATGCTTAGGGGGTCTCTCTCTAACATTTATCCATCATTTTTCATCCTTCTAACTCATTATTACAATTTTACATTTTTGTCATGTTTGGACTTTAGCAATTAAAATTGTTGTTTTTTACTCACTCACACTCCGGGTGGACAAACCCATAAAAGTTGTCCAACTAAGCTGAAACTTGGTCCATGGATGTAGGGGGTAATATTCCATTTATTTTGAGCACAAATACCTCTATCAAAATTCCAAGGACCTAGTTTTTACAGTTATTGCTAAAAAATAATTAAGTAATTAAGTAATTAAACCTCCAAACTTAGGGAAATTTAATTAAAAATTAATTAATTAAAAAAAACTATACTAGACTTGACGGAATTTCGTGAAACTTTCTATGATGTATTGCATGGTCATTTACAATGATTCCTACAATATTTACCAAAATATAATCCCACTGGAATGTTGTTCACCACTTTGGAGGAATTATTGCAAGTGTGAGGGAAAAAATCAAGGAAAATCAATAAGGATAAAAAGCTCAATTGATAACCCGAGGATAAAAAACCCTCGGTGAAAGGAACTCTCCCAGTGTACCAACCCCAAGGTAACTAACCTAGACATGACTCATGTAGACCTATTACATTATTAACCCACGTAGGGGTGCGGAAATTCCAATTACAAAAAGAAGTGTTGGGGCCAAACATGCCCTGTAGAACCAAAGTCTTCGACAAATTTTCATCCGATGATGCATCTCTTCATGGCACATGGAGTTGACCACCTATTTTGGAGAGGCAGTCAACATCTAGCTCTACATGGGGATGTGTGTTCGATCTTCTCACTCGAGACGGAGAGCATACGAGAATCCAACACCTACAACAGAGTGCTCACCAATAACCAACATAAGAACACATATATACATGATTAAATCAATGAATGCTATATACAACATCTACATAATGAAATAACTAGAGTACAATATTATAATTTTACAACAAATGAAATATAAGATACATAAAAATTTCTAAGTACATATTGACATAATGAATGAAATAATACAAAACTGAAATACAAAGAAAAGGGTTAGAGATATGTTACAAAGGGTGCCCCTTTGGACACCAATTTTCCCCTCATCTAAAGAAAAGTTTGATTTGTTTCCCATTCCTCGGAATGTTAATGGGCTCACCATCCAAATGGTTGAGATGAAAATAATTTGGCCCTGCTATTTCTCTGCTCAAATATGGCCCTAACCATAAACTGTCAAATTTGTCGTGCTTTCCTGGTTTTTGTCTACCTTTATCCCATAACAAAACTATATCCCCAATAATGAAATCCCTGTGTCTGGCTAACCTATCGATATCTTTCTTTATCTTACTATGATTTATGCAATTATGATCATAAGTCTTTCGTCTGATTTCATCTAACTCAATGATCTGATTGACCATGTTTTGAACTACATCCTGCTCTGTGGAAACATCCTCAACTGACCCATAAGTAGGAAGTCTAAGGTGCACTAGCAACCTAGCCTCCAAACCATACACTAACTCAAAAGGACTCTTTCCAGTATATGCCTTCTTTGTTATTATGTCGGCCCATAATGCATGCTTGATTTTACTATCCCAAGATTTCTTGTTTTCACTGACTATTTTCTTAACAATGGTCATTAAGTTTTTATTACTTGATTCAGCTTGACCATTTCCTTGGGGATAGAAATCTGATGCATGTGACAAGATAATACCATACTTGAATAAAAAATATGACATCTCGGCTGAACAAAATGCCTTGGCATTATCTGTAACTATCTTCGATGGGACCCCAAATCTAGTTATGATTTTGTCTTCAAGGAAATCCATCACTACCTTTTCAGTTGCTGACTTTGTTGGAATGGCTTTAACCCATTTTGTAAAGTAATATGTTGTTGTAATAACCCATGAATAACCATTACTTGAAATATCATTAAACTTTCTGATGAAGTCCAAACCCCACTGTTGAAAAGGTGATTCAACCACCACTGGTTGCAAAGGGAGTGCTGCTCATTTCTGCTTTCCCGTGAAAAGATGACATGGCTCACATTTCTGAACAAATTGATGCACATATGAAAATATCATGGGCCAATAATATCCTGCTCTAAGGATTTTGTGGGTAGTAGTTTTAGCAGCAAAATGTCCACCACAAAACCCTCCATGGAATTCATCCATCAGTTTCTTTGACTCAACGTCATCCACACATATAAGGATAACCCCATCAGGATTTTTCCATCCTAATCCATCTCTAGTAAGGACATACTTCGAAGATTTTAACCTTAAATCCATTTTCTTGTGTCCTACTAGATGGCTTGGACAAGTTATATTTTTGAGATAAAAGATAATGTATTTGTACCATTCCACCTGTTCAAGATTTAATAAGTCAGGATGCCATTCTTCATTATTGATTTGTTTAACCATATCCATGGCCTTCTCATTACTTTCTGTCAACATTTTAGTAAGGCCTTGACCCTTAATCAATTTTTTTGGTTTAATTTCCAAATCATACTCTTGGATCTTAGCAATCCATCTACCCCTTGAGCCTAATCCTTCCACTTGAGATAAAACATCTTTAATTGCAGAATTAGGAACATAACCAATCCCCTTGGAATATCTGATGAAGACTCTGAAATGTTTGAGTGATTTGACTAAGGCATAATCTAGTTTCTCAAACTTGGGATACTTTAATTCTGAATTTTGCAAGGCCCTACTCATATATGCAATAGGCTGATCATGGCCTTGATCATTTTTCTGAAGCAACACACCAACAATTGCGTCTTCAGAAGCAAAAGAGAAAATTTGAAATTCTTTCTCATAGTTTGGGATGATAAGGACTGGAGCTTCACACATGGCAGTCTTAATCTGTTCAAAATCTCGTTTACTTTCATCATTCCATTCAAACTTTACATCCTTCTTAAGT
Source organism: Picea engelmannii (assembly GCA_009831015.1). Classification (NCBI taxonomy): domain Eukaryota; kingdom Viridiplantae; phylum Streptophyta; class Pinopsida; order Pinales; family Pinaceae; genus Picea; species Picea engelmannii. The sequence goes on along the minus strand of ML824076.1, from coordinate 80,269 downwards.
AGCTTATATATAGGTTTCATGATTTCAGCATAGTTGGGAATGAACCTATGGAAAAAGATGGTTTGTTCTGAGAAGGATTGGACAGATTTCTTTGACATAGGCAAAGGAACTTTACAAATGGATTCAACTCTCTCTGGGTCTAACTTGACCCCATCTTTTGTAATTATGTGTCCCAATAATTTACCTCGAGTCACCCCAAAAACTGACTTAGAAGTATTTAGAGAAATTCCAAACTCTCTACATCTATTCAAAACTTCCCTAAGGTGATTAATGTGAGTTTCACCATCCTTAGAAAATACTTTTAGATCATCTTGATATATTTCAATCAATTTACCAATCAACCCCCTGAAGGAATAATCCATAGCTCTCTGAAAACTAGCTCCAACATTTGATAAACCAAATGGCATTCTGAGATATTCAAGAGTCCCCCATGGAGTAGTAAAGGTAGTTTTATGCCTATCTTATGCTTTAAGTCTGACCTGATTATAACCTGAGAAACCATCAAGCATGGAAATCATTCCTGAACCTATAACCCTTTGAAGTAAAGTTTCCATCTTGGGAAGGGGGTAGTTGTCTTTTGTGCAAGCAATGTTTAAATCCCTGAAGTCAATACATATCTGGATCTTTCCATTCTTATTCCTAGCAACAACCAAGTTTGAGAACCATGAAGAATGTCTAGTCTGATCAATGATGTCGGCCTCTAACATTTTATGTAACTCCTGTTGGACCAAAGGAGCTAACTTGGGGTTTAACTATCTCAACTTTTGTCTAAAGGGCTTAGTTTCTTCCTTGAGAGGAATCACATGATGAATCACATCCTCCATATAGAATTTGATTTTATCATAAATGAAAGCCAAGACATCCCTATATTCTCTTAATAACTCAACAATTTGAATCATTTCTTCTATAGGGGTAGTCTTGCCTATTTTTACCATCCTAGGCTCTTCACTTGTTCCAATATTAATTTCCAAGTGGTCACATAGCTTTTTCTTTAGTTCTTGTTTTTGTTTGTGACCATCCTGTCTGTCAAAGTCCCTTTCTAAGGACACAACTTGCCTAGGGGGTGTTTTCATTTGATCATCATTTCCTGCATAATTACAACCCTCCTCTTTAATGCTAATGTCCAAATCTGAAAATTCATGCATGTGGGTCAAAAATTTAATCATTTGTTTTTCATCATCAAAAACCTGTCAATGATCTATATTATTAGGAACTGAGGGATGAAAAATTACTTCCAATGAAATATTCTCATCAATCAAACCATCTGGAAGTTGAAGTGTGGAAGCAACTATTGTAAGCTCATCTGCCTTTGAATTCTGTTCTCTAGGAATAGCAATTAATTTGAAAGCATCTAGATCATTTAGTGAGTCCAAAATTGCATTCCTGTATCCTTTTAATCTTTTTGAATTACAAACAAACTTGTTCTTTAATTGTTGTATGACCACGTCTGAATCCCCTTTGATATTTAGACATTTCACACCTCTATCTTTGCAAAGTTCCAAACCAAGGAGAAAATCCTCATACTCAGCCACATTATTAGTTGCATCAAACTCCAATCTATAAGAAAATTTCAACATTTCGCCATTTGGAGCTTGAAACACAATACCAACACCTTTTCCTGCTCTAGAAAAGGCACCATCAAAGTTCATGTACCATACCTTGTCTAATTCATTATCTTGAACTGTTTCTTCGAAAGGCACAATGGAATTAGACAAGATGTCATAGTTCCCAAGACCTTCATTAGTCCATGTTAACTCATCCTTGTGATTCATGGAATCTTCAACATGATACTTTCTATACACTTCCCTATTTAACTTAAAAGTACTTCCATCTAGGGTAGGGAGCGTAGCATAAGATAAATCCATTTGTAGACTACCACCCAAATCTGCAGCCACTTTTCTATTCAATAAGATCCCCCAAACATCCAGAACATCAATCACCACAATATCCCTTTCAAACATGATATCTAAAAATACTACTAAGTGTACATGCAAACCTTTAATCAATCCATGCACTTCTATCGTTTGACTATCCAAGGCACAAATGTTATGGTAAGGTCTTGGTATTCTTAAATCTAACTGTTCCATCACCTTCTTAGTAATAACATTTGAGCTTGCTCCTGAATCTAGCATGCAATTGTGTAATACTTTGTCGTTCACAAGTAAGGAAAGGTAGAAAGGAAAGTTCTTTTCATTTTTCCTATCCCAATTCCGTACAATAACTGGTGCATCCTGGTAAGCCACGGATGGTTTTTTCTCAACAACAACTTTAGGAGGTTCATCTATGGCTTTAAGTAACTTTTCCTTCTGTGAGGGAATCTTCATAAGCTCTGATACTGGCACTAACATTTTTTCATTACTCAACCAACCACCTAAGTCAATATTTAAATCTACATTAATAGGCACATTAGACTTAGGAGGGGTTGATGATACCTTGGGAACAGTGACCTGACCTTTATCTTGAATTTTATTTCCAATCCTTTGGTATGGTATGCCTCTATACTTAGCCATTTCTGCAGCTTGTTGGGGAGTGGGCTTGGGCCCATACTTTTCTGAATCTTTATCAATATTTGCATTGATAAACTTTCCACTGCTTCCAAAATCATTAACATCCATCCATTCATACATGCCACCGTAATATCTTTCATTACACATATTAACTTGTTCATTTCCTTGGTTTCCATATTCATTTTCACACTCTTCAAGGTAAACTAGACAAGTTGATTCCTCATGAAACTCACTACAAGGCCTAATATAAGGTATGGAGCGATGATCTACCAAGTTGGTGGATTCAAAAGGATTAGGTGGTCTTTGATGATTCTGAGGAGGTATTCTTGGCCACTTATCATTTGGCTTATGTTGTTGTCTATTACTATTGGACCTCTCCATTGTAATCAACCTATTTTGCAAAGCATTGATCTGATTGCTATGGCTAACTTCCATTTTCTTAATTAACTGAGTCAATTCTTTAATATCATTACTTGATGATCCTTTACCATCCTCCTTCTTCTTTTCATCATTAACCTTAGAAGGAGAACCTCTATTGAAACCAGGACTGTTGGACTTCCTAGCCTCAAGCATATTCTTCTCAATCTTCATAGTTGTTTCTTGTGCAACTGGTAAACTTTGAGGATCCTTATCCCTTAAGGCATACCTCATTTCACCTTCAAAAGCCTCAATATAATAAATCAAAATTGCAGCATCTAGAGGCTTGACATATTGATGAAGGATCTTCACTAAGATATTAAATTTAGTGTTAAATTCTAACACTGTTTCATTTTCTTTCTGTGGCTAGTGGTAAGTGCACCCAACTGAAACCTATATTATTTTTTATCACCCCATCTCTTTCTGAAATCATCCAATATTTCATTAAGGGTGCTAAACTGATTTGCAGGAAAGTCTTCAAACCATTCGGCAGCACTTCCTTCCGAAGAAAAGGAAAACAAGGTCATTTTTACATCTTCTTCATCATGACCTCCACAATACTTCAGCACACACCTATTGAAACTTGATATGTGGCAGTTGGCACTTATAGCATTGTTCCCTTGGAAGATAGGCAATTTATCAATGGCTTTCTCAAGAACAGCATGAGGGGAACCCTGAATTGATGCAAAGTTCAAAGGACTCAAAAAGGTAGTCATTGCAACATTAGGATTATTAGAGGGATTATTAATAGTTGGTTGATTATTAGTTTGGAACAAGAATTGGATATCGTTGAGTGCTTCCTCCCTAAGACTTTCAAGTAGTCTCTTAGGAGCCAAGCGATTTAGTCTTCTCCTATAAAACTTTTTGGGTTCAGGAAAAGCATAAACCACTCCTTGTGAAGTGCTCCTAGTAGTATACTTGCTAGATTTTTTCAATGGAGTCGCCACTTACACATGAATCACACAAAGCTAACCAATCACAGGTTCAAAGAATTTTAAGGCCTAAAGAATTTTATTATTTAGTTCTTAAAGAATCAAGTTAAAATTGTTTTCACCAAGGATAAATGACTTATTCCCGACAACGGCACCAAATATGTGTCGTCCTAATACACACTTGCAAACCTAAGATAAGTTCGGCTCACTTAGTGTGTCCTTGGAGGCACAATGTCTATGTTCACATCCCACGCTGTCACTTTGACCGGAACCTCTTCCATCTAGGCTCACTCCTAGGGAAGCCAAGGGGGGTAGTCCCTAGTTTCTATATTAGTTTTAGAGTTAATTTCTAGGAGTTAGTTTTAATTTGTTAAGGCTTGGGGGGTTCTAACCTAAGATGCACAAGAAGCAATACAAGATTCAAGGGTTAGTATGTTAAGCAAAACCTTTTCCTAGGGCAACTAAGACTAGTGCCTAAGATTGGGCAAGGAGTCAACTAAAGTTAAAGGGGGTTTCTTTACAAGTGTGATTACAGGCTTACTTACAAAAGAATAATCAAACCCAAAATAGATACAAGATAGAATGTTAGAGTACAACAACAAGCTAACCACTTTAATTATTTTTTGTTTGTGCAGGATATAAAGAGATCAAATCATCATATAACATTTACAATATCGATATCAATATCCTCATCACCAATACATCAAGATCATCAATACATCAATAAAAAAGATTAAGCATAAGTATTAAAGATGGAAGACATCCACTCTTAATTGTTAAACCCATGAAAGTTTTAGATATTTAAGTCCAAGGTTGAGTTATTAAGCTTTCTTAAGATTATTAAGTTTTATTAAGCTTTCATCCAAGCCTCCTCCTCCTATTTCCAATTAACTATTGGATGCTCAAGATAGTAAGGCAACGAGGCCCACCCTAGCTTTCACAGTCAGTCCTAAGACCTGAGTACTCTCGGAAAGGACGCATCCTGTGCACCATGAGACCGTCCCCGGCCTGCACCCTCCGTTGTATTCCTCAAGCCCCGTTTTAGATGGTGAAGATGGCGGTCTAACGTACGCTAAAGAGTCTATTAATCTTATATGTGAATTAGGTAGACTTTTAGGAGTGTGTAGAGTGTTTTAAGAGTTTTATGACACTTTTAAATGTTGATTTAATAACTTGACTGAAACTCACTTAAGCCTTAAAGATGTGTTGATTAAGTTTATGAGATTAAGAGCATTAACACATATGCTATTTGAGAGCAAGTCACTTGATTGCACAATTAGATAGCTTGTAAAGTAAAGAAATAAAGTGCAAGGGCAAGAACAACTTGCCAACAAGATGAAAAGAGAAACACGCTTATCTAATGATTAAGAGCATTAAGATATGAGCATTAAGTGTGAGAAAGAAAAAGAAATTTAAGTGCTTCCCTACTTCTCAACTTATCAATGAAATTACTTAGAGCATATGGCAAATGACATTAAAGAGATATATGCAATAAAGAAGAACACCATCCACTTAATGAAGCAACTAAACATTAAGGATTATAGATCTAAGCATGGAACATAAAGATAAACACTTGTAGTGAACTAAGCATGCATGAGATCTAGTTAAGTTGATTATGAGGCCCAATAGGCTTAAGCTAGAGAATTATTAAGTGTTAGATCTAGATCTAGAATATTTAGACCATTAACCAATTAGATCTTCAACCACAATTTTAAACCCTAACCCAACTTTTTGGGGTATTCCTCTCCCAAATAGGTAGGCAATTAATTAGCTTGTTTACTTAGAAAAATATTTAAAAATGGGAGAGAAGCAAGCAAGCAATGAAGAAGCAAACAACAAACAAAACAAGCAAACCTTAACCCCCATGTCCTAGGGTTTGGGAGATACCCTTTCTCTAACAAAACCCCATGTCGTAGCTCAGAAAGAGGGAAAAAATGTCAAATAAAGCAAGATCTAAGATAGATATAAGCTACCCAAGAGCTCACACGTGGGAGGATGCCGTACCACTCCTCCCATAACTATGAGCCACTAGCAAGCAAGAAAAGGAAGAAGTGACTAAAAATGCTTAAAAATTAAAGAAGGAGGTTGAGAAATAGCTACCAATCCCTTTGGGGGGTCTGTGAGTGTTGTGTGGATGCCTTTGGGTAGCCAAAACCCCTCTAAACCAGATCTGAACCTGCAAAACCAGCAAGCTATGCTTGCTAGAAATGTTACACACAACAATACCAATGAAGAAAAACTTTTGCCTTTTTAGGGAAAAAAAAATTCTTCAAAAAATTTTGGAAAATTTTATATTATGATGACCATAAAACTATATTATGCTAGATGAAATATGGATTGCAAATAAATATAAGGAAAAAGAGCAATGGAAGAAGATTGCTTGGAGTGTATGAAAATCTCAAAGGGGGACTCTTCCAAGAGGCATCCCTAATGAAACCCTTGAAGTTCAACCTGCAAAACCTAACACAATAGCATGTATACAATGGATAATATGGAGGTTTAAACTAATAA
>ML824076.1:49817-63021 GCA_009831015.1 Picea engelmannii | reverse complement strand
TTGGCATCTTTCACCTTCTCATTACCTTCATAGTTGTTAATGAGTTTGTCCCACATTTCTTTAGCAGTTTGAAGATGCATCACCTTCACAAACTTAGCTTCTGCAAGTCCATTCAAGATAGCATTCATTCCCTTAGCATTAAAGCTAAATTCCAACTTATCATCCTTGGAAGCTAACACAAAAGGATTTATGTATCCAGTCTCTACTACATCCCATACATCAGCTCCTAAGGCCATTAGGTATGATCTGATTCTAACCTTCCAGAAGGAAAAATTTGCTCCATCAAATAGACTCTTCGTCTTCTCTAAGACAGTCGAACTCTTGATCTTCATCGACCGTGATCAACGGTTCATGATCTTAGTGAATCAACAGTCCTGATCTCATCGTGATCTCACATCTCGTTGTTCCTTCGTTGGAGATTTTCGTTACTCCAAGTCGCGATAGGCGAGACTCCGAGATGGAGCTCAGATCAATGATCCACATCTTTTGATGTATTGACGGTCAGGATCATTTCATGATCTCGCCTCTCACTGATCCTAAGATGGAGATTTTCGTCACTCCAAGTAGCGATAGGCGAAACTCCGAGATGGAGCTTTATGGTGCTCTGATCTTTTGCCACACGTCCTCTTGATCCAACGGTCCTTGATTAAATCGCAATATCACATCTTCGCTAATCCTTTGACTTTCCAGTTAGCGAGATGACGATCTTTCGCCACGTGTCCTCTTAATCCAACAGACCACGATTAAATCGCGATCTCGCATCTTCGTTGTTCCTTTGAATTTCTAGTCAGCCAGATGACGATCTTTCGCCACGTGTCCTCTTGATCCAACGGTCCTTGATTAAATCGCGATCTTGCATCTTCACTGTTCCTTTGACTTTCCAGTCAGTGAGATGATGATCTCTCGCCACGTGTGATCCCCCATGCAGATCCAACGGTCCTCCTGTGATCCGGATTCGACGGCTGTCCTTCTCTCGCTACCTCGCGACCTCGCGACTTGGAGTACCCAATGTTTGGACTCTCAACCTGCGAACTCCCGAGTTCGCGAGATTTCTCGATCTCTCGCCACCTGTCTCCCCAGATGGACAGCTATAAATATCTCATCACTTCACCGCCTCGCGTCCTCATGCCTCGCGAATTTGGACACAAAATACTTGGTCCTTTATCCTACGAACCCCGAAGTTCACGAGATCTCTCCGATCTCTGCCACGCGTCCTTCCCAGATGGACGGTCCTGATATTCTCGCCACTTTACCACCTCGCATCCTCATGCCTCGCGACTTTGAACACCCAATACTTGGGCCTTTATCCTGTGAACCCCTGAGTTCGCAAGATCTCTCCGATCTCTGCCACGCGTCCTTTCCAGATGGACGGTCCTGATCTTCTCGCCACTTCATCGCCTCGCGTCCTCACGCCTTGCGACTTTGAATACCCAATATTCGGGCTTTCACCCTGCGAACTCCCGAGTTCACGAGATCTCTCTGATCTTTGCCATGCGTCCTTTACAAATGGACGGTCCTGATCTTCTCGCCACTTCGCTACTTCGCGACCTCGTGCCTCGTGACCTTTAACACCAAATCCTCTGCTCTTCCACTCACGAGCTTTCGAGTTCGCTCAGATATAACGTCTGAGATCTATCCTTCTCTTCAGCGCGTGCTCTTCTTGTTTTTATTCAGATCTGACGGCCCTCATGCTGTCAGGAATTTTGGATGGGATCCAACGATCAGAAATGCTTCTCGGGCCTTCGATCATTTTTTCAATGTTGCGTTACCTTCGATCATTCGATCTTCCTGGACTTATCTTCTATTTACCTGTTGATCATCAGTGTTGTACTCAAGCCATCATTACTGCTGTACTTTCCATCAATGACAAGCTTACGCTACCTGTGAAACATGCCAAACATCCTTTGCACTATCTCTTCTGATCTTATTGAGGTTTCTCTGCAGTGTCTTCCCACAATACTTTTGGTGCCTATCTGTTACATTCTTCCTATACTCGTGCCATCTTCATTGTTGTACTTGCCATCAATGACAAGCTTACGCTACCTGTGAAACATGCCAAACATCCCTTGCACTATCTCTTCTGATCTTATTGAGGTTGCTCTGCAGTGTCTTCCCAAAATACTTCTGGTGCCTGTCTGTTACATTCTTCCTATACTCGTGCCATCTTCATTGTTGTTCTTGCCATCAATGACAAGCATATGTTTCCTGTTAAACATTTTCAACCACAATGATCGATGCATACCTCCCGAAGGGGATACACGCAATCAGACCGCAATTGGAGAGGATTCCAACGTTGAAGATTAGACACTATAAACTAGGAGACCACAAGAACTATGGCATGCTCCCACCATACAAGTATTTGACCAGAAAAAAGGGGAATAAGTCGAAGATCATCCCCCAGTCGTGGACTATGGACATCACGAGGTCCACTATCCTGAACGTGATGAAGATAACCCACTTTGGAAGGCATCAGGAGGTTAACGTGTGTGTTAAACTCCTAATGTCTTACTTCCACGGTGGTTAGTTGTGGATGGACAAATGCATCACCGTAGATCCATCATTGATCCATCAGATCACCAGGCTAAGCTTGCAAGGACCAAACCCACAAGACTTTTATCCAGGGAAGGTTGCATATCATGCCCTAGCACAGAGAATTAAAGACACCTACGATGATATAGAGAAGGGGAAGTGAGTCTACAAGGTAGCCTCCATCCAGAATGGCACAATGCACCTAGCCTACCAATTGATCATTGGTATGCTAGTAAGGAAAAATAGACACACACAGGTCACAGGTTTTCTCGTTGACCTCGCAAGAAAATGCTTAGAAGGGATACAAATGAACTAGGTGAGCTAACTCGTCAACCTGTTACAACAAGACTGTCGCGAAGTGCAGGATCAGGGCTACAAGTTCCACTTCAGTTGGATGCTAATCCTCACCGCTTTCATTGCTTGGGAAATGTTGGAAGGTGCGACCTTCCCTGAGATTGAGCCATCAAAACCCTTAGCTGGGAAGTTCACTATGCTCTGGTATTCGAGCGACATGGTGAAACAATGGTAGTCAAACATGTTATTCCACACCTACTATCTGTAGTTGAAGAGGGATATTGATTCTTTCCCTTGTATGACGTCAAGCACCCTGGATAAGTTCCATCCATTTATGAAGTTCTGCGTAGATCGACATTTGATTTATATCAATGCGCGTAGAGATGGACATAAAGAAGATCTTAAATCCTACTACAAGCTCACTGAGGAGGACATGGAAGAAATCACCAAGGAGTGGCCTGAAGAAATCCTTGTTCTAGTTAACCACGTAGAACTGTTCAACCCCAACCTCATTGGAAATCCGGTGGTTACTCATGAAGAATATGAGGCACCCAGCAGTAGCAGCAGGAAAAAGAAGGAAGATGTATAGGAAATAAACAACATATCAGAAGAGACTGCATCAGATTCACCTAGTAGAGAAGGAGATGATGACATGGACAAAGAAGAGAAAGAAGGGGAAGAAGATAGGCAGAAGCAAGGCGAAGTATCACCGCCTAGGAAACCCCTTGAAGAGGCAGAGACATCCAAAAAAAGAAAGGTTTCACCAATGAAACCTACATCGCGGAAGAAGTCAAAAGCTAGTAAGCCGAAGTTGTAGATTGTTCTCATGGTGGATGAAATTGACCTCATCATTGTCTTTGTATCAGACACATCAGAAGATATTTTACATCGTAGTGAAGCAAAACAAGAATCCATGTATGATTGCATTGAAGCAAAGCTTAAAGGAATACAATAGGCTCTCCATTAAATCCGCACAGTGGCTACTGTGTCGTTGTCAATAGGGAACATAGAAGTAGGAGATGAAGCTGCCCAACTACGCAGGATAGCATATGCGATGGAAGCTCGCCTTCATTATGTCTAGGAGGAAAAGGAACAGGCCACAGAGGCCCTGCAACAAGCAAAAGAGAAAGCCACCGAACAACGTAGGGTTGCGCAGCAAGAAAAAGACAACCTACACGCAAAGTTTGTAGAGGATAGAGCACAAATCCAGAGGGAGAGAGAAAAGTTGATCGCAGAGAAGATTGGAGTTAAAGAAGCAGTCACTAGAGAACTTCACTCTGTGACGGGTTTAGAGCAGATGGAAGAATACCAGGTGGAGAATCAAGTGGGGAGGTTTGTCGAAGCCATTCAGCAATGCCAACAAAGAATAAAAGAATTGGAATTACAAACAGTGCCAAGCACTCTGCAGGAAGTGTGAGATTGGAGAGAAGACACTATGAGGAGCGCAATTCAGAGAATCAAGGCATTGGCCTTGAAATGCAAATAGCTCAGTAGTCAAAGTACGCACACCTGCGAACGCCTTTCATAGGACCCTGAGCTCAGGACATTGGAGTCATAGCTCTAGGAGGCAAAGAAGCAAGCAACAATAATGTAGGTGTAGTTGAAACCTCTATCAGTGGTCAAGAGAATGAAAAGGTCCTAGGAACAACGCATTGTTTAGAAACAGGTCCATTCCATACAGAGTAAAATCATTAGCAACTCCAGCCAGTGCAGGATGCATGTTTCATATGTTTTGAGGAGTTTGAAGGATGAGGTGTAGAACTAGAGCAAGTGGTCACCACGGTGGAATAGCGATTGGAAGCGCCAGTGACTGATAAAGTTATTCAGGAGTTCGTCGAGTAGGAGGCTCTTATGAATCAGTAGGTTGAAGAAGCTCGAGCCAAGCTCGAGGCATTTGAGGCAGAGTTACCCAGATCAAAGTGACTCAGGACGAGTCGCAGGTGAGTGTTGAGGGCCTGCTATCCCTTGACCAATTTTTGGATAACTTGGGTCATGTTTGATCGATTTTGGGACTTTGATAGGCTGGTCAAAGGCGGAGAGCAAGGTGAAGCAGATATCACGGGATCTCGACCCCTTTTTAGGGATTTTTAGCTTTAGGTTTTATGTAACAGGTTATGGGATGTCGTCCCATGGTTTTACCCATGCATAGGCCCATTTTTGTAAATGTATAAATATATGTAAGAAGTACTAGAAAGTAGTAGTGAATTTTTGTGGCTTACTACGGAGCTAGAGGCTTTTTGCATGCTATGTGTTAATACTTGCAAAGATAAGTGCAAGTAATTGTAAGAAGTTGGTGTGCAGACTGTGTAAGAAGGCTTTGTGTTGTGACCTACCTCAAGGAAGGAGGATCTGGAGAGGTGCATACAGATCTCCTATCCTATGCGGAGTGGGTCTTGTGGCTCTGTGCAATGAACAAAGATAATAAAGAGAAGAAGAGTTGGTGGACGTAGCCCCGTGTTGGGGGTGAACCATGTATATCCTGTGTTATGGTTGCTTTGTGTGTTTGATGTGATTTATGCTTAGTGTTGTTATATTTATGTATGTTAGATGCATCTGATATAGTAGCTTAGTTCCTAGTGATATGAATGAATGCTATATTCGATCTGTTTCTATGTGCTAAGTGCTCGAATGTGATAGATCTTGTTGAATACGGTGATGCTCTGTAATTAGGGTTTTACCTGCGATGTGAATAAGGGTTAAATACTAATAAAGGTTAACTGCTAAGTGCTATGTTAAGTACTGTGATCACATATTTGTGTCCCAGCTAGATTTTAGATACTTGAGTCCTACAACCCCCTTGCCTCTACCTTGGGTGAGACTTCATTTTCTTCGCAGGTGTTGCCGAAAGGGCTGGTAGTTAGGGTTTTTTTGGTGCGTTGTTGAAGTGTTGAACCCCGAGTCTGCCCCTGTTCCAACATATCTCAATAGAAATATCGTGGGATAAAAATCTATGTTGGGAGATATGAACCCTTATGCTACAAGGTTACTTGATTCTGGTGTACCTTGGGGGATAAATGGGACCAACACTATGTTGGAGATACAAGTATGAGTAGTGCTAAATTTTGGAAGAAAGAGACTCTTTAGGTTCAAACCATGTGGACCAAAGGTAGGATCTATAAATATCAGGATGAATATCCATGTTTATATAGCCTTTTGAGAAATCAAGAGCATACATTGAAAAGCTACTTGGGGGTGTTCTTCTAACATTAAGGTTCGTGAGGTGAATTATACCTTAATATTTTGAAAAATCATTATTTCCCTAAATATGGTCTCTAAACCAATCCTTGAAATTTTCTTTGTCAAATTTCTCTTCATTTTAGGGTGGGTGCAAGCTAATGATGGCCTCTCATGAAATGTTAGTGACAATGCAAACTTTTATGATCCAATGCCTTAAAAATGATAGAAATTCAATGAATACAATCCACTTCGAGGGGGAAATGTATTTTTACAATATATATAATTCATAATACAAGTCGAGTTGATCCTAAGACTAAGTCTCCTTGGTCAATATATATACACCAAGGAGACCAAGTTGATCCTAAGACTAGGTCTCCTTCGTATATATACACCAAAGAGACTGAGTTAGTTGTAAGACTAGGTCTCCTTGGTGTGTGTGTGTATATATATATATATATATATATATATATATATATATATATATATATTAATAATCCCTAGATATTGAATTAGTGCATTTATGTTATATTTTTATGTATGTTAAAACATTTCATTTCACCCTTTCATTATGATCGTACCATTTGTCTCCTATATATATATATATATATATATATATATATATATATATATATATATATATAGGAGACAAATGGTACGATCATAATGAAAGGGTGAAATGAAATGTTTTAACATACATAAAAATATAACATAAATGCACTAATTCAATATCTAGGGATTATTAACGGGTTTTATACTTGACATGGGGGTTTGTTTAGCGCTTATGATTCCCCTCCCATTAAAATAATTATTTTCCTAAACAATTGAATAACTGCGAGTTTTTATGCATGAAGAACTCATCTTCCCATGTCGCCTCTTCCATTGGTAGGTTCTTCCATTTGACAAAGTGTTGGACATAAGGGTTGACCTAGTTTCTACCTAAGTTCTCCAACAAAACCTGTATCACCATTAGCCCTTCTCGTAAACTAGAATCCCACAGCACGCACATAATGCACAACGCAGTCTCACCCAAGATGGTTTATGGGTGATTGTAGGATGCAAGTGTATTCAGTCGTGGAATGGATTGGGGGATGTTCCTTTTACTTCTTATTTCTACTTAACCATGCATTATATTACAGTGTTCATTTGATCGACTCATTCCTAAAAATTATTCTGCATATCTACTCTAGTGTGCGCTATAAGTAAAACCATTCATTCATTTATCTAACCATTCAATCATAACTGCGGAAATAGTAAAAAATTCAAAAACATTGCACACGTAGTTTTACTGTGGTTCACCCAATTGTGTCTATGTCCACAAATATCTTCTTCTTCTTTCTCCACAAAGATCTTCTACTTCTTTCTTATTCATCAAAAGGTGTTGTGTGCATTACATCATAAGATATTTGAGAATAGTGAGGTGGACCAAGATTGCACCAAGCTCCATAGCTTGCAACCTGACCCTCAGCTACATCTCCATATTAACTCCATATGAGCTCCACGGCTCTCAAAACATACTTCAACTCCAAAAATATGCTCCAAGTACTCAAAAATACACTCAAATATTTTAAACAAAAGTATAGACAGACTTCTAATCATGATTCCCAAAACCCTTACAACATGATTCCCAAAACCCTAACCCTAACATGGATAGGTTTTTCCACATCTGTGTTGGATTTCCAAAAATCCTGTCATGCACGTTGCTTTTCTTCAAAATATGGCAGGCTCTCCTTCTCAGTCCAATATGCCTCGTTTGTTGTGTTGTTCTCGAACTTTTCTCCAAAATGGACTCTCCTCTCAACATAGGCTTGCACCAACAAGACCCCAACACTAACATGTGGCTCGTCACGACCCACTAAGACTTAGTTTACCTTCTGTAGCACTACCTCTAGTGCATGAAACTTCGCTTTCAACTCTGTTTCTTTCTCCTTGTAATGTGTGCTCTTTTCTGCTAGTCTATCCAAAACATGTGTTGTCATGTGTTCTATCAGCACTTCTCTACTTTCTGCCTGCATCTGTGTCAAGATAGATTTCTTTGTTTGTAGTTCCTCCCTTGCTTATTTCTCCTCTTTTGTTGTCTTTACCTTTGCCTGCAGATTTTTCATCTCCTGTGTGGCCTTAAATATTAGGGATATGTCCATGGTATCCTGCCTCTTCTTCAAGTCATAAACCACAATGTTCAGTTTTTCCTCTCTCTGCTCTAGCTGTTGGATATTCTCATCCTCTTCCAAGATGGCCAAAAAATGTGCAGTTCTATCATATAATTATGCCACTTGTTTTACCTCCTATGTTATGCTATCTATGTGTGTAGTAGCCTCCTAGTCTCTTTGTTCCCTTATTTCTGGAGGTGTACTAGGATTTATTTTCTCTGTTAAGCCCACTATCTCTTTTTTTTATTTCTCCATGGTCTACACAATCTTATGTATCTTATCTTCTAATGTAACCTCCTATGTCAAAGTTGAATGAACGTAGGAAAGCTTAAGAAACTTGTCCATGCAAGAGAGTAGAGAATTTACTCCATAAAAAGAAGAAGTATTATTCTCGAAACCTTCAAAAGAACCTCAGCAGTGCAAAGTTCTTATGGAAAGAGGAGATAAGAAAAATAATGGAAAAAGGAAACCAATAACTCAAATCACAGGAAAGAAAGCTAGAAATCTCAGCAAGAAGAAAGCAAAGATAAATAAATTGCAAGAAGTACTAGAGAGGACTTCGCATAAAGAAGGTTTACAGAACTGGAACATCGCTAGGATATCAGAATAGCATAGATTGGCACTTTGCCATGATGAAGCAATATGATTGTTGGAGGCGTCTCGACTTTTAGAATGACGCTCTAGAATGGCTAGAAACGTAGTTATTGCCGGAACGTTCGCCCTTGGACAGTTGGGACCATGCCATAATAGATGGAATTGCATTGATTGAGGCGTTCCTACCGGTTGGAAGACTTCGTTACGACGTTGTCTATTTATCCCGTCGAGCATTGCACCGAGAACACTTTTTCCAATTGTGATTATCCGAGCCCACAGAGAACTATTTTCTTTTGCGTAGTTATTATTTATACCTCGCCATCCATTCTGTTATAGTGAGTGGTTTTTCACTGACCATTGGGATCGTGCCATAACAGATGGAATTGCATTGATTGAGGCATTCCTACCAGTTAGAAGAGTCTGTTATGACGTTGTCTATTTATCCCGTCAAGCATTGCACCCAGAACACTTTTGCCAATTGTGATTATCCGAGCCCACAGAGAACTATTTTCTTTTGTGCAGTGATTATTGAGAACTCACCATCCATTCTGTTACAGTGAGTGTTTGTTCATTGACCTAAGATATCATATGTCGAGTGTGCATGTCGGACAAAATTATCACAGAAAAAAAGTCTATCGAAGAGATCCTAATAGACCTCATGGACGATAAGGTGATGTCTGCAGACATCCAAGCCTCGTCAACAAGAGGAGTACAAGCATCCCCATTGACTGCTCGTGGATCTGGACCATCCCGAGCTGCGACAGAGAAATGAACAAAGCATCGTGATGACTTAGTGAATGAAAATCTCATCCCACCTATCCTGCCCAACTACATCCCACCTCTGGCTGGCGCAGTAAGTCATGACAGTGTCCTGACGGACTTCAACCACACAATGTGTTGGACAACTGAGAGGGGGGGTAAATCAGTTGTACCTGAGCTTAAACAATTATGCTTCTTTTAAACTCTTTGCTGAGACACTAAATGATGATCACAATAATGCAAGGAAATAAACAATGTCATATTCAGCATCAGTCAAATATATGAGAAACACAGAGACAGATATTTCCTGAGGAAACCCATACAGGGTAAAAATCTCTTTTTCTTTATATGATAAGTAACAGTTACATTCTTTACATTATCATAAATATGAGCACCAACTCATAATGAGGCTAAAACCTCTGTTTTGCAAGCTGTAACTTGCTGAGAGCACCAATTCTCTGTTTTCTCTAGCACCAACTAGAAGGAAGCACCAACTCCCTGGTTTCTCTAGCACCAACTAGAAGGAAGCACCAACTCCCTGTGTTCAAGCACCCACTTGAACCTCTAAGGACAACAGTCCTCCCTAGCACCTCCCAACCACCGTGAAATATAAATATTTGCTTCTAAAACTTATTACAGTGATATAATGTTCAACCATGGCTTACCTGACTTATCACTGTTCTGCTACATCTCGTTGCTCTGTCTGCCTCATTGCCTTCCTGCACACATGAATTGCGCTATCTGTTCTTCTTCTTTTTATGCTCTGTGCACCATGTCCATTCATTGCACAGATCCTCTTATGTGCAATTTAGCTACTGCACTCTCCTCCTTCTTCATACAGGAATCACCTTCAACAACAACAACCACAACAAACTCTAACAGCAACAACAACGCCATCTCTTCTCTGTACCGTGTATTTATAGCTTCTGTGCACCTTGTGCATGCAGTGTTCGCAATGCCTCTGTATGCTGACTCTACACCGTTATCCTCCACCTCTCGAGTGCTCTGTCTGATTATCATCGTGACTCTTCAACTTCTCTGGTGGTTCGCTCCGCTTGTCCAGCATCACTGTATGTTATACTGAGATTCCTCAGTCTCTCTGGCAGTTTAAGACTCTTCGTCTTCTCTGAGACAGTCGAACTCTTGATCTTCATCGACTCTGATCGACGGTTCATGATCTTGGTGAATCAACGGTCCTAATATCATCGTGATCTCGCATCTCGTTGTTCCTTCGTTGGAGATTTTCATTACTCCAAGTCACGATATGCGAGACTCCGAGATGGAGCTCAGATCAATGATCCACATCTTTTGATGTATTGACGGTCAGGATCATTTCATGATCTCGCATCTCACTGATCCTAAGATGGATATTTTCGTCACTCCAAGTCGTGATAGGCGAAACTCCGAGATGGAGCTTTATGGTGCTCTGATCTTTCGCCACGCGTCCTCTTGATCCAACGGTCCTTGATTAAATCGCAATCTCACATCTTCGTTGTTCCTTTGACTTTCTAGTTAGCGAGATGATGATCTTTCGCCACGTGTCCTCTTGATCCAACGGACCACGATTAAATCACGATCTCGCATCTTCGCTATTCCTTTGACTTTTCAGTCGACAAGATGACGATCTTTCACCACGTGTCCTCTTGATCCAACAGTCATTGATTAAATCGTGATCTCGCATATTCGTTGTTCCTTTGAATTTCCAGTCAGCGAGATGACGATATCTCGCCACGTGTGATCCCCCGTGCAGATCCAACGGTCCTCCTCTGATCCGGATCAGAGGGTTGTCCATCTCTCGCTACCTTGCGACCTCGCGACTTGGAGTACCCAATGTTTGGACTCTCAACCTACGAACTCCCGTGTTCGCGAGATCTCTCGATCTCTCGCCACCTGTCCCCCTAGATGGATGGCTATAAATCTCTCGCGACTTCGCCGCCTCACATCCTCGCGCCTCATGACTTTGGACACCCAATACTTGGGCCTTTATCCTGCGAACCCCCGAGTTCGCGAGATCTCTCCAATATCTGCCACACGTCCTTCCCAAATGGACGGTCCTGATCTTCTCACCACTTTGCCTCCTCGCATCCTCGCACCTCACGACTTTGAACACCCAATACTTGGTCCTTTATCCTGCGAATCCCCGAGTTCGCGAGATCTCTCCGATCTCTGCCATGCGCCCTTCCTAGATGGACGGTCCTGATCTTCTCGCCACTTCGCCACCTCACGTCCTCGCGCATCGCGACTTTGAACACCCAATATTCAGGCTTTCACCCTGTGAACTCTCGAGTTCATGATATCTCTCCGATCTCTGCCACGCATCCTTCACAGATGGATGGTCCTGACCTTCTCGCCACTTCGTTTCTTCGCGACCTCGCGCCTTGCGACCTTTAACACCAAATCCTCGGCTCTTCCACTCACAAGCTTCCGAGTTCGCTCAGATCTAACGCCTGAGATTTATCCTTCAATTCAGCGCGCTCTCTTCTTGTTTTTATTCAGATCTGACGGCCCTCATGCTGTCAGGAATTTTGGATGGGATCCAACGATCAGAAATGATTCTCGGGCCTTCGATCATTTTGTCAATGTTGCGTTGCCTTCGATCATTCGATCTTCCTGGACTTATATTCTATTTGCCTGTTGATCATTGGTGTTCTAGTCAAGCCATCGTTACTGCTGTACTTGCCACCAATGACAAGCTTACGCTACCTGTGAAACATGCCAAACATCCTTTGCACTATCTCTTCTGATCTTATTGAGGTTTCTCTACAGTGTCTTCCCACAATACTTTTGGTTCCTGTCTGTTACATTCTTCCTATACTCGTGCCATCTTCATTGTTGTCCTTGCAATCAATGACAATCTTACGCTAACTGTGAAAAATGCCAAACATCCTTTGCACTATCTCTTCTGATCTTATTGAGGTTTCTCTGCAGTGTCTTCCCACAATACTTCTGGTGCCTGTCTATTACATTCTTCCTATACTCGTGCCATATTCATTGTTGTACTTGCCATCAATGACAAGCATATGTTGCATGTTAAACATTTTCCAACAATCTCCCCCTTTGGCATTGATGGCAACAAAGGCACCCAGATTCTTTTCTCCCCCTTTGACATCAATGTCGAAGAAAACATGCTCCCCCTGAGCTGTTGCAGTATTTTTAGGAGGTATCAGATATTAAACCAATGCAAACTCCCCCTGATGGGATGAACTCTCTCATTTGAGGCCTGCAGAATATTTGTATCTAAACCAGAGTCTTCTCTTTCTGATTCTTGGACCTCTTCAACATCAGCTTCCATTGTATCCTCTGTAAAATACTCAAAATTGCTCACCTCTCTTACTCGAAATCCTTTATCAATCTTCTAATGTGTGGATCACTCCCCCTGTCACTGTTATATGTTATTCTCTGCATCATCTTTTTCCATCATTCTGCTCTGCTTCTGCTCTTTCTTTCATTCTTCTCTGCTTCTGATCTGCGTTTCATCTCACTCTACACATTTGCTAAATCTCATGCTACGCATCCTCTGATTTTCCCTTTGTTAATAAAAGATTAACTTTCCTTGAAAAAGTCTTTCCTCTTGTTGTCTCTACAGGATGTCATGTACATCAGAATGTTGTTGTCCTACTTGAACACTGTGCAATTGTAGCTTGTACTTTTTAAAGAGCCCTTGGATCTCCCCATTGAGTTTCATCGATCTCTATTACTGCAAT
>ML824076.1:0-27754 GCA_009831015.1 Picea engelmannii | reverse complement strand
CAGGTCGCTCCTGCTCTCGGTACTCCATGTCTAGGACCATGTGGGCCTCGAGACATGATCTCCTAGTTATCCCTAGATATCGGGGATAACAGGCATCTTGAATTATATGTATTCTGATAATTATTCTCATAAGCTATGAAATTGTGAATGATTTTATTATAAGAATGTCTATATGGTATTTTGAGCAGTACTGGTAGTTGTATATTTGTATGGAAATCCTACGTATGGCTTATGTCTTCATGAATCACTATTTATATGCTTACTAACCTAATTTAGACTGCATGTCGGATTCGTGGGAGAAAGGTACCCTTATATGCCTCAGATAGTACCCCAGGTAAGAACCTCCCAATAGAGATACCCTCCTCGAAAAGCCCATCAAGAACCAGGAAAGCGAATGTGAAGGCGTAAGGCCTTAGTAACCCTACACAGGGAGGAACGATCCTCTTGAAAACCCGAGATGGCAGCATAAGGATGAAGTATCGAATCGACGGATGAGATTCCGTCGGGAGATCTGTAGTCACTCACGACCGTCAGATCGAAGGAAGAAGATGGGGTATTAAGTGCCTTAATCCTGATAGGTATTAATCGACGGACGAGATTCCATCGGGAAACCTGTGGTCATGCATGACTGTTAGATTGGTAGGACTGAGTAGGGTGTTAAATGCCTTACCCCTTTGTTTTCCGTGTCTTCGTGGACAATGAAGAATTTGGAACCGTAGATCTTCAAGGTCCATGGGAGTATCTGGACCGTTGATTTTTCCACGTCCGGGTAGATGTGGAAGAATGCACGGGTAGGAACCAATCTGAGCTGTCAGATCTCGTCTGGAAAAACCCGACAGCCATTGGATCTATCAGGAGTTACCCGAGGGTTAAAGACCCCAGTGTATAGGGGTGAAAACCTTGGAATATATCTGAGCCGTCCGAATGACGGAGGCCACGTGTCGTAAGATTTCCCATTTCGGGAAATCGGGAATCGCAGAATCAGGAATCCAAATGACGAGAGTTCAGGATTTTCCATGGTGAAAACCCCGGAATATATCTGAGCCGTCTGATTGATGGAAGGTCATGTGTCGTAAGATTACCCATTTCGGGAAATCGGGAATCACGGAATCGGGAAACCTGATGACGAGAGTTCAGGATTTTCCATGGTGAAAACCCCAGAATATATCTGAGTCGTTCGATTGACGGAGGTCACGTGTCGTAAGATTACCCATTTAGGGAAATTGAGAATCGCGGAATCAGGATACCTAATGACAAGAGTTCAAGATTTTCCATGGTGAAAAACCCAGAATAGATCTTAGGCGTCCGATTGACGGAGGTCACGTGTCGTAAGATTACCCATTTCGGGAAATCAGGAATCACGGAATCGGGAAACCTGATGACGACAGTTCGGGATTTTCCATGGTGAAAACCCCAAAATAGATCTGAGTCGTCCGATTGACGGAGGTCACGTGTCGTAAGATTACCCATTTCGAGAAACCAGGAATCGCGGAATTGGGAAACTTGATGACGATAGTTCAGGATTTTCCATGGTGAAAACCCCGAAATAGATCTAAGCTGTCCGATTGACAGAGGCCACGTGTCGTAAGATTATGCATTTCGGGAAATTGGGAATCGAAAAATCGGGAAACCTGATGACAAGAGTTCGGGATTTTCCATGGTGAAAACCCCATAATAGATCCGAGCCATCTGATTGACGGAGGCCAGATGTTGTAAGATTACCCATTTCGGGAAATCAGGAATCACAGGATCGGGAGTCCTAGTGACGAGAGATCGGGACTTTCCATGGTGGAAATCCCGAGACAGATCTGAACCATTCGATTGATGGAGGTTACATGTCATGAGATTAACCGTATCGGGAAACCAGGGATTGAGAATTCAGGAGTCCCATGATCGAGAGTTCGGACTCTCGTAATGATAAACCCGATGAATGGATGAGATTCTTTCGGAGAATTTTCAGGGTCTGTAACGACCGTCCGATGTGAGGAAGAGATGCTGGCTTTAAGTCGGAGAGTGAATGCGCATTAAGATAAGAAACGAGAAGATCTGGATGGCCAAAGTCCACCCGCCCAGATCTACGGCTGATATTTCATTCCGGAGCCCCCTTGCTGTTCTACCTTTAGCTGGGGGGGGGGTCTGGAATCAGACATGCAACTCTCGAATGGTTGAGATTAATTCACCTTGATCAACGGTGCTCAGGTGAATTCCGGACCCCCCTTTCCATTCTTCCTTTAATGGGGGGGGGTCCGGAATAGTGTGGCGTGTGAAGTGGGGCCCTCCTCCTGTCCTATTGTCTACCGTGCCGCATTTCCCCTCTGCCACCTGTACTCTACTAAATTGTGTGATGGGGCCTGTTCTCATTGGCCATTTTCTAACCATGTAGGGATTTGTCCCTATTGGCCGGTCGCTAGCCCTATCGGTGTTCGACGGTTGCAAAGTCGAACGGTTTGACATCACTGTAGCACCGAGGCACGAAATACAAAGAGGCACTGTGTTTATTTGAACCGTGATCATGGCCCGCGATCACATGGGAACGGAGAGAGAGAGAAAGAGATAGCTTGCACTAGGCCTCCATAGGTAATTCGAGGGTTCTGATTCAACAAAAATCAATGAAAAAGTTGATTGAGGTAGTGGGTATGTGACCATATATATTTAATTTTTTATTTTTTTTTACTCTTTTTAATCTATTTTTGTCTTGACATATATCAAAATCCTAAAATACATACCTTGTTTATTTATTCTATAATATTTTATTAGCATAACCATTTCTAAAATAAGTTAGACACCACACTAGAAGAGATTGAGATATACAATATACAATAAAAATAAAAATTGTTTGATAATGTTAAGACCCTTGTAGCCTGCACTAACACAAGGTGTTGTAATTTCAAGGATATATTGACTTTCATAATTTAAAAAAAATATTAAATTAATATTATAAAATTTGAAAAAATACCTTGTACTAGAGAAAAGGGTTCTCTACAATCATACAATTTTTTTAAAGGAAATTCCATCGTTAAGGTACTCAAGCCATGCACTAACGGATACACATACAATATATTTTGTTTGAAAAATAACATACGATTATTGAAAAAAATTAAATTTCACATAGTTATTCACAAATTATATAAATAAAAATTATATATTATTCGGAAATATAATTCAATTTCCTTCATTTCATATTTTTACACCATATTCAAATTCATCGTAAAATTACCTTGAATAATCCCTACAAATTAATAAATTGTTGTTTTTCCATGTTTGTGTTAAGCCCTAAACAAAGTCCCATGTCAAGTATAAAACCCCTTATTAAGCCCTATATATTGAATTATTACATTTTTAGTGTTATATTTTTATGTAGGAAAGAACTCGTCATTGTACCCTTTCAATATAATTGTACTCATTGTCTCATATATATATATATATATATACACCAAGGAGATGTAGTCTTAGGATCAATGCATCTTGTCTTTTGAATTGGATATATTTTAAATAAAGGTTTTCTCTTCGAAGTGGATTGTATTCCTTGAATTTTTTTTATCATTTTTAAGGCATTGGATCATAAGATTTGTTATGAAGAGCATCGATCCCAGGATTTTTCTAGTTCAAGCGAGTCATCTTGCCATTTTTTCTATAACATTTTTTTTGTGATGCTTAAGACTGTAAAATTTTTAGGTTACTTAGGAGACATATGAACATACATTTGGTAAATTTTTTAGGTTTTGGGTTTGTTACCCTTCCATGCCTAGGGATAACTAGAGAATATCATGTCACATGGCTCGCAATGGAGAACATTATCTTGACCATGATGATGATAAGAATCTCCACATATGGAAACCCAACATCACCCCTCATTCACCTTTACATCTATAGGTCAACCAAGGCTCATCAAATTCAAGCAACCCAAAGTATGGGAAGTGGTAAGCCATCATCACCATGAGGTATGTTATCCCTTATTTAATGCAAAGTGTTGTGATTAATTTGTTTCAACTTGGTGGTCAACTTCTATTCCTTGGTCCCATGTTGTCATCGCCCAAGGAGAAGAGGTAATATTGGGGGGGCCTCTCAAGGGTAAATTTTGTCAATCAAATTGGTCTATGCAGACACAAATGATCTCCCTAGACTCGGACACCAAGACTAGAAAAAAACATGGAAGAACATATAACTTTCCCTAGGTTTATGTAATAAATACTACTAGCTAGCAAGAACTCACACCTTTTAATCGACGATTATCCTTGCTAGTTGTAGTTTGCAATTCTATGTTAATACTTGTGGATGATAACCTGTAAGAAAACACAAGCCAACAAGAGAGAAAGAAACAAAATTATAATTTGATAAAAACTATGAAAATGATCAAGGAGAAATGCAACAAAGATAACCTAAAATGGATAACATTTGTGGGAAAGAACATATATTGTTGTATTAATAATAATGGAAGATATTACAACCAGAGCCTTGATGTTGTGAAGTCCCTCCCAATGATTCCTTTCTCCAACACACACATTTTTCTTATATGAGTTTTGACACCATAGGTTTGATACCAGTCCATCTAGGTCAAAATTCACCTTAACAAAGAGAAAGCTAAATCCATGATTGGCCACTATTCATGATTGATTAACTCATTCATTGATTAACTGACTCATTAATTGATCAGATTTCTTCATGAGAGATGCTTCCTTTTATATATTTGAAAAGGAAGGGATGAGAATGTTTGGATGAGAGGTTAGGATCTCACAAGATCAGAGAAATGAGCAAGATCCAAAATGATCGGAGGACACCTTATCCTCGAAGCTTCTATTCTAGAAACTTCCCAACTTTCTTTTTTTTTCTTCATACAAACAATGTCGCACCGTGTGAAGGCGAAACATGTGACACTGTTGTAGGTTACTGTGTTGCAACATGCCATACTTAATTTTTTCACATGATACAATGTAAGACAGTGAGACACCTTCATAAATTAGGGTTTTCAAAGGAAATTTGCATAGTTTCTTCTCTCTAGGAAATACTTTTCTTCCATCTTCTTCAGGGATTAAGGAAATAATCCTTCAAATGACAAAGGGTAGGTGCACATCATCAATGGTCATAGATGTGACAAAAATACTATGTAAAAGTAACATTATGTTCCTTAAGATACTTAACACTTTCCATCCTAGATCCTCTCATATTGTACTAAAATTTGACTATGGGTGATGGTCCATTCTCTCATGAGAAGAGAGGTTGAAGGCCCAAAGTTTGTTTTGCAACTGCTACAAAAGGAATAAGAAAATGATGCTAAAGAAAGAAATGAATGATATAAAAAAGGACTAACAAAATCCATTCCAAGATTGAGCTCTACTCTTTTAGTGCATACCTTGGTCCCAAATAGCAATGCTACAACTTGAAACCTTATAAAAGGGGACTTTTAAATATAATAAAGTGGACTAGAAATATGGATGATAAAGGGGTTTGGGAAAAATATCACGTAAATATGGGGTAACACAAGATAAAGCACAACCTACACAAAGGCTCTCACAGAAAGTGATTTAATGATACCATAAGCCATGAAGTAAGCCCTTAAACCATATCACTATCACACTTACTCTTTAAGGGTTTTTAATTTCCCTTGTCACTTTCAATACCTATCCCTTTGCCTGAGTTATTTTGTTTCTTGTCTAGGTGGCACACCTAATAGGGTTGGATGAAGGCCCTCCCATATTTAAACTTGAAAACTCACATGGGGTCCTGGGCTGGTGTGATGCTTGAAGGGGATACCGAGGTGAATTTTCTTACATGGCTTATATCGTAAGTTACAACTTACTTTTCATTCTTTAAGGACTGATGCTTCTTTTGAACCTTGGATTACCATGTTTTATACTTTGATTTGTTTTGGATGTCTGTGACATGGTTCTTTGAGGGACGTCTTGGGATTGTAACTAGGATGTTGTTCCTTTATTGCAGGACATTGGAACATGTGATGGAGAGAAGTGGGTCATATAGTGACTCACCACCCTCAAACATTGGCTCTCACATCCTGAGAACCTTGAAAGATGGAAATATGGGTTTGGTAGGAGCAAATTCAGTCATGATGGAACATACATGGGACAAAATCCCCATAGGCTAGGTAGAGTACCCCATGAATGTTGCAGGAGTAGATAGTCAGAGACAGTGCAGAGACAATATGTAGCTCCTCGGTTCCTAGACTGATCACCTAGATCCTAGATGGTAGCCCTATTATGATGATGAAATCATCTTCTAGGGTATGATGCATCTAGTGTTTGATGCACACATGGGGTAATGATGATAAATGGGATTAATTTGGGTGAGGAAAGACATAAATTTCTCTGATCTTACTCTGGATTGATTACACATGGCCTTTGGAGGCCTACGTCTTTCCCAAGAGGGCTTGACGTCTCACACATATGGATATTATGATTTATCTTTTGCACTTTTAACTTTTGTAAAGGTCAAATGAGGGGTCAACCCCACTTATAATTTATCGTTGACATTTTATGTGGAAAAATGTGTAAGGGTATCCCCATATAAAAAGGATACCCTGACTTTCATTTTTATCATCATCTTTTCACTCAACATTTGTCTGTAACTTCCGAAATTTTCTCCCTTTATGGGTGACTGGCTCTTATTTATCATACACTATGCTTGGAAGGTCTCTTATGGATGGCTTTTTCTGAATTTGATTGGAATCCATACACTAGAACGACATTAATCTTAAAACACTGTCTTAGTGAATTAATTGATAAAGTCACTCTCTCAAAATTTTCAAGTGTCCTACTAATTGTGCGAACACTAACCTTTGCAAACTCACTAAATAATTTGTTGTTGTTATAATAGGTTTTCTATGGCCATCTAAATCACCTTAATTTTTTGAATATACTAATCTAAATGTGGCTTAATTCACTCATAAATAAATTTTAACAATTGGAAAATATTCTATTGGATATATGCTTAATTTTCATGGTCAATTGTGGTGTTTCTGAGCATTTATTATTGATGTTGTTACAAATTAATTATTGTTGTTATAATATTGGTTTACTAATATAATTTTCAATAACCACAACAATATAACTTGTCTGGTGTCTTAAAGAGGTATTTATTGCATACTTTAGCTTAGAAATTGCTATATATGTGCTACAAGTGTTCTTGTTCTAGGAAGGTACTATTATCACACAATTTGCAGTTTGGGAAAAGCCTAGCCAAACCCATGGATGCGTGATGCAACTGGGAAAAAGTATCATTGTCACCTCAATAGATGTCCTCCTTATTTTAGTGAAGGATGAATCCAATAGAAGGGAGGCTTCTCAGGTGACCCTAGGGGGATTGAAAAGGGAGATGGAAAGTCATAAAAGAATGCCTCTATAGGTCAAGGTCAAATATAGGAAAGAAGCTTGATATCAGGTATTATGAGGTGGTAGATGGTTTTCAAGATAGTATACCTACAAGAAAATGTTATACCAACCTGGAACAAGACAATTTATGAAGATTTAATCCTCCAAACCAATGGGGAATAAAAAAGAAACCTTGATATCCCAAAATTGCAGAAGTATGGAAATATTGGGAGATGTAAATGGGATGTGAATATTTCTGGTATTATTGAAGATCCCATTTATGACATTGAAGGTCAATTTCAAGCGTTGAAAATAGAACAACCATATGTGGTTGCTACTGGTTCAAATATTTGGAAAAAATAAGATGACATGGTTATATATTTCTTCCAACCACCTAAGGATTACTTATTGCATAATTCTCATGATGATTTCATAATGTATCTTGGGGGGTTTGATACTTATTATTTTGAGCACTTGGATTTATTCTACGAAGAAATCTTTTATCCACTGTTGTGCTCTAATTTTGATAATGGTAAGGACATGATTTTCCCAAAGAAGGATTTTTGTGATGAGAGTTTCCATCCTTTTATTACTTCACCTTGCCTTTCCACTATATATAGGGTTGGTATTTCTCTTCATAATGATCACTTTCCTATAGAATAGAGTTTTTTTCGACCTATGGCTCATTGCAGGGGTTTTCAGTTTTACACACGAGACAAACAAACCTCGGGTTGGCATAATTTTTTTCCTCTATAAATAGTTTAACCACTTACCTCGTTCTCTCTCCTTCCATTGGAAAAGTTAGAGTTTTCCATAGGTTCCTTCTCATCCATTATTGATCTCTAAGTGTTGGCTTGGTAGTTGAGGATGAGGATTTTCCTTTTCCTGATTCTTTTGGCCTTGTCCTGGGATGTATAGGGAAGGGTTGTGATGATACCTATTGGCATGATTGTGTCCCTCCATCCCTCTTCCATGAGTTGAAATTTGTGATTAGTTGTAATATAATGCATGCTTTGACTCATGATTTCTTGGTGCTTGACTTATCTTTTTGTTGGTTTATCATTAAGCACAAGGGTAGATATTTTGATACAATGTTGGGGTGGTTTCACCAGTCATATGATTATACCTAGAATTTATCCTAACATAGATTAGAGTAGGTTAGGTAGGGAATTTTCATCTTGCTTTTCATTTGTATATATGTTGCATCATGCATTCACACTAGTCTAGTCTTGCATATTTCTTATATATATATGTTTCATTTTCATTTGTACATAATGAATACATGATAGGAAATTGCATTTGATCATTGAATATTATTTCTTTCTCATTTTGTATCTAAGGAAATTTTTTCTTTTCAACATGGTTTTGGACTTATCACTGATGTTGGTGGATCACATCCAGCGTCAGATACTTGTAATGGGTGATGTCTTTTGGAGTGGGTGCAGGATTGCAAGTCTTTGATAACTATAGATGTTGGGGTTCTCATGCACTCTATGGTGAGCACATGTCCCCATGTTGCAGTGATATGTTACGCCCTCATTCCTAGGGGTAACTAGAGGAGATCATGTCTCATGGAATGAAATGGAGAACATGATCCCAACCATGATGGTGATCAACATGTCCATATATGGCATCCCAACAACACCCCTACTTCACCTTTACAACTATAGGTCAACCAAGGCTCATGACTTTCAAGCAACCCAGAGTATGGGAGGTGTTAAAACATCATCACGATGAGTTATGTTAGTGATTATTTTATGCAAAGTGTTGTGATTAATTTTTCAAGCATGCAGATGAGGATATTTGGATGAAGTTGGATAATGGATCATTGGTTTGGGAAATTGTATCAGTTTCCTTATTTCACCTCGGTGGTTGAATTCTATTCCCTAGTCCTGTGTTGTCACCACACAAGGAGAATGGGTACTACTGGGGGGCCCTCTCATGGGTGACGTTCCATTCCCCACCATACTTAAAACTTTCCATATTGGAGCCTCTCAAATTGTATGAAACTTTAGCTATGGGTCAAGGTCCATTCTCTCGTGAGAAGAGGGGCTAAAGGCCTAGTGGTTGTTTCATATTTGAAGCTAGAATAATAAGAAAATGATTCTAAATAAAGAAAGGAATGATATAAACAAGGACTAACAAAAGCCAATCCAAACTTGAGATCTACTCTTTCAGTGCCCTTATTTGTCCCAAATAGAAATGCTACAACTTAAAACCTTATAAAAGGGGACATGCAAATATAAAAAATCGGAATAGAAAGATGGATAATAAAAGGGTTTGGGAAAAATAACATGTAAATATGGGGTAACTCAAGAGAAAGAACACCCTAAAACCATATCACTATCACACTTACTCTTGAAGGGTTTTTAATTTCCATTGTCACTCTCGAGACCTATCGCTCTGCCTGGGTTATTTTAATTCCCATTTAGGTGGCACACCTAATAGGGTTGGATGAAGGCCCTCCCATACTTAGACCTAGTAGCTCACATCCAGTCCTAGGATGCTCGAAGGGGATACCAAGGTGATTTTTCTTACATGGCTTATATCTTAAGTTACAAATTACTTTGCATGATTTAAGGATTGATGTTTCTTATGAACCTTGGATAACCATGTTTTATTATTTGATTTTTCTTGGATGGACCTCACATGGTTCTTTGAGGGACGTCCTGGGTTTGTACCCAGGATGTTGTGCCTTTATTGGAGGACTTTGGCATGTGTGATGGAGATCATTGGGTCATCCAGTGACTCACCACCTTCAGAAATTGGCTCTCATGTCCTCAGAACCCTGAATGATGGAAAAATGGGCTTGGTAGGAGTAGATTCAATCATGATGGAACACAGATGGGTTGAAAGCCCCATAGGATGGGAATAATACCTCAGAACTTATTTTGCACTAGGATAAATGATGTTGTGGAAATAAACAATTAGAGACAATGAAAAGACACGATGCAACTCCTCGGGGCCTAGATGAAACACCTGGATCTTGGACGATGTCCCTATTATTATGATGATATCATCTTCTAGGGTATGATGAAGCTAGGGTTTGATGAACACATGGGGTGTTAATGATGCATGTAATGAAGTTGGGTGAGGATATACATCAATTTCTCCCATATTTCTCTATATTGATGCAACATGGCCTTTGGAGGCCTCCCTCTTGCCCAACAGGGCTCGACGTCTCACACGTGTGGCTATTATGATTGATTTTTTTTCACTTTTAGCATTTGTAAAGGTGAAATGAGGGGTCGGCCCCACTTCTAATTTGTTGTTGACATATTTTGTGGACAAATGTGTTAGGGTAGCTTCAT
The DNA here is from genome assembly GCA_009831015.1 of Picea engelmannii. Taxonomy (NCBI): domain Eukaryota; kingdom Viridiplantae; phylum Streptophyta; class Pinopsida; order Pinales; family Pinaceae; genus Picea; species Picea engelmannii. Next base: position 17,121 of record ML824076.1, on the reverse strand, counting down.
ACAAAAATGATACCCTCACTTTCATTTTTATCATCATCTTTTCACTTGCCAATTGTGGGTAGCTTCTAAAATTTTCTCCCTTTATGGATAACTAGCTCTTCTCTCTCACGCGCCATGCTTGGAAGGTCTCTTATGGATGGTTTTTGTTGATTTTGGATGGATATTTCTTCAATTAGGGTGAAAATATCTCGGTTTCTTAGATGAATTAAGTGAATTTATGCAATTATTGTTTATGCTATTAATGTTTATGGTGAAACTGCTAATTTGTTGCAAGAAGTCTTGTTTATTGAAACCATAAGACATGAACATTATTTCTTCTTCCTCTCACAATGTGATATCTATCTAGAATTTGTAAAGTTTCCTTTCTAGGGTTAGAACCCTAAAGCTTTAGATAATTGATCTTTTTCCTAGTTGAAGCTACAATAAGGGAGAAACGGTTTCTATGGCCCAAATGTGCTTACACCCTAGAATTCCTTCTCCTAAAGATATAATACCTAAGGCCCAAACATGCTTGCACCTTAGGGTTTAGATACTACCTCTTGGTTTCAAGTAGGAAAACCTTTAGGATTGGTTTCATTTAGAAGACTCCATACTCTAGAAAGGCACTAATCTCAAAATGCTCTCTTAGTGAATTAATTGATAAAATCTATGTCTCTCTCTCTCTCAAATTTTAAGCATCCTTCTAATTGTACTAACACTAACCTTTGCAAACTCACTAAATAATTTGTTGTTTTTCTAAATGGTTTTCTATAGCCATCCAAATCACCTTAATTTGTTGAATACACAATAGAGGTGGCCTAACTTACCCAGAAATAGCCTTTAACAATTGGATAATATTCTAGTATAAAGTTATTCCATTTGGATTGAAGAATGCACCAACCATTTTTTCAAGGGTAGTAGTAGCAGCTTTTAAGGACTTTATTCATGAGTTTTTGGAAGTTTAATTAGATGATTGGAAAATGTTCAATTTGGTGAAACATCATGTTGAAGTATTAAGTCTGATGTTGGACAGATGCAGACAATGTTAGATCTCGTTAAATATTAAGAAGTGCATTCTTAGCCCACCTTTTGGCATTTTGTTAGGGCATGTGGTGTGTAAACATGGTATGTTGGTTGATCCTGCTAAAATTGATGTCATAGTTAACTTACCACCACCAAAGTCAGTGCACCAGTTAAAGAGTACATTGGGACATACATGATATTATAGGAAATTCATAAGAGGATATGCACAAATTACATTGCCAATGGAAAATTTGTTGAAGAAGGATATTAAGTACCAGTGGAATGATGAATTCCATAAGAGTTTGGATATTTTAAAGGAAAATATGGTTACTGCACCAATTTTGGTTTTCCCAAATTGGTTAAAGGAATTTAATGTGCATGTGGATGCATCTGCAATTTCATTAGGAGAAATATTAGCCCATCTAGGAGAAGGTGATATAGACCACCCTATTTCTTTTGCAAGCAAGAAGCTATCAGATTGAAAGTATAATTACAATACTACAGAAAGAGAAGGTCTAGCTATGGTGTATGATTTGTATAAATACATACATTACTTGTTGGGACAACAATTTAATATGTTTACAGATAATTCAACTCTAAGATACTTAGTTAATAAGCCAGTGTTGGGGGGAAGGATATGCAAATGACTATTATTATTTCAGGACTTTGAATTTGAAGTTGTTGTGATGCATTGAAGATTGAATGCATGACTAGATCAATTATCTAGGATAACAAATGGATAAGAGCCAAGTAACTTGGAAGACAACTTTACTGATGCGCAATTTTTTTTCCAGTAAAGGTTGTAGATGAATATTTTGCTGACATTATTGAGTTTTTGAGTACAAGCTTTGTACCAAGATAATTTACTACTGCATAGAAGAAAAAAATTTTGGTCAGAGCTGCAGATTATTAGCTTATTGAAATTCATTTATAGAAACTTGGAGCAGATAATATATTGAGGATATGTGTGATAGAGCATGAAAGACACATTATTTTGGCAGAGGTGCATGAAGGGATTGCAAGAGGACACTATGCAAGAAAATATACCACACAAAAGCTATTGTGCGTAATATTATGGTGGCCAACAATTCACAAGGATTCAAAGGAATACTATTAAAAGTGTGATGTTTTTCAAAGAGTTGGGAAACCACCCAGGAGGGATGAGATGCCACTGAGGCCACAGGTTACTTTACAAGTGTTTGATAAATGGGAAATAGATTTTTTAGGTCCAATTAATCAACCAACAAGAAGATCAGGAGCCAAATATATTATTACAATGACAAAATACTTGACTAGATGGGCTGAGGCAACACCAGTGAAGGATTGCAGTGTAGAGACTGCAATACGCTTTTTATTTGAGAATATAGTGACAAGGTTTGGATGCCCAAGAATATTGATGAGTGATTGGGGGACTCACTTCATCAAAAATAGAATTGAAGAAATGCTTGAATAATTTAAGATATATCGCCAGAAGAGTACACCTTACCACCCTCAAGCAAATCAAAAAATGGAAGCCTTCAACAATATTTTGGGGAATGCGTTGACACAGATCTATAATGTGAGAAGAGATGATTGGGATTTGAAAGAACCAACAATACTTTGGGATTATAGGACTACTTCCAAGAAGATTATAGGGAAGACACCCTTTAGGATGGTGTATGGACAGGAAGAAGTAGTTCCCTTAGATTATTTGATACCAAGTCTGTGCATAGCAACAATCACATATATGACAGAGAAAAGAGAAATGCATTAAAGATTGGCTCAACTAATGGAATTGGAGGAGGAAAGAATCATAGCAGGTTTTCATCAGGAGGTTTAGAAAGTAAAGGATAAAGAATGGAATGAAAGACATATCAAGAAAAATAATTTTAAGGAGGGATATCTGGTTCTCCTCTATGACATTAAGTATTGGCAGCACCCAGGAAAGCTCAGAATGAATTGACTAGGTCCATATCTGATAAAATATGTCATAGATGGAGGTGATGTACAACTACAAGACTTAGTCGGAAAGGAAGTCCAAGAAATGGTGAATGGAAGTCGACTGAAACTATATAGGGACATTCGAACCACCAACTCTCAGTCGTTGCAACACAACAAGTAGACTTATACACATTGTAAATAGTAGGAGTTAAAATAAGAAAAAAGGAATATAAAAATATAAAAATGAATAAAAATCCAAAAAGAAGTAGTTAAAAGAATAAGTGATACTCAAGAATGACATCGTGAAACAGAAAAAAAAATGGTGCGACATAATTTAGAATATTGCATGCAGGAGAATTAGACATTTTACGACGAAACAGAGAAATAACTAGAAAAGAAAAAAAACAAGTGAACAAAAAAAAGAGAACACGTCAGAACATTAATTACAGGATTTATAAAAAGGGAAAAGCTAGAAAGAGTTTGACACTTAGCAATTTTTGGGAAAATGAGCACTTGAGAGCATGAAAAAAGGGTGATTGAGAAAGATATATAGGAATTCATGCAGAAGGCAAGTACGGTGGCACCCCTGAAGGTTGGTTCTCCTAGATGATTTGTAAGAGTGACCTGACAGTCAGGAAGGAAGAAGGAAAGAATGACAGAGCCAAAAAGTTTCATAGAGATATAGTATATTACAACATAATAAACTAAATATATCAGTCCTATCGGGATAGAGGAATAAATATCAACTACAGAACAGGTGCAAGCAGGTCAGAGCATGGAAAAGGCTAACGACAAGACAAACCCTAATCCCGAAAACCCTGCAGAAGTGGAGGAAATGGAGAAACAAAAATAGAAAGTTGTCCCAGAGGAAGTATTGGTCGAAGATATCATAGGGAAACAAGAAACGAAAGGTAAAGAAGAAGGAGAAGTCAAGGACGAAGCTGTAGAAGAAAACCTTTTTGTGGGTCAGAAGTGGAAAGAAACAAGCACAATAGAAATCACTTTACCGTATCTTCCATATGTTGTATTTGCAGTGGAAGACATGCTAGGAAAGGTGCCAAAGTTAAAATATGAAGATCACGATGTAACATATACAACAGAGTTTATTGAACTTGTGCAGGAAAATTACTTGGAGAACAAGGGGAGGTAGGACATTTAGGGAAACCCATTTTGGAGCCTGTGGAGTGGATCATAGGTCTATACAACGCAGACATTATGAACTTGCTAGACATACCACATTTTGGGCATGGAAAAAATGTAGGCCTTTGTGTGAAGTAACAGATGGCCAGGGTACATGTAGGAATTCTGTGGATGGAGAGGTTGATCCCTATAGATGTATATCTCATAGCCAATATTATAAGGTTGGCCAACAATGGTGTAAAACCAAAAGACTACTTGGTGTTATGAAACTTATCGATAAATGTGGACATAAACAAATCTCCCTAGATCCACCTATATCTAGAACAAAATAGAAAAAAATATGACACTTTCCTAAGCTCTAATAATCGAGTTCACTATCTAAAAAGAGATGGGAAAAATACCGTTTAAATATTTCTTCCTCTTTCCGTTTTCATCCTAGCTCCACTCCAACACTCTTGTGATATTGGATCTGCAAGGGAACACAAGCCAACCAAAGTGAAAGCAATATACCATACTCAAAGAGAACCTATGTATGTGATCAAGGAATCATACAATAAAATGAGATGAGTTTTATGGGAAAGAAACATATCACTATATTATATTAAAGTGAAAGTGGAGATTACAACCAAAGCCTTGATGTTTCAAGGTCCCCTTCCAATGACCCTTTGCTCCAATACACACACTTGCTCCAACCTTGAATGAAGAAGATCAACAATTACTTGATAAACTGAAATGAAGCCTTCAAGTATGAACCGAAGTAGAAATCCTCATCCAATTATTAGCCTATTCAATATTAATCTTGCTTGAATCAACCATAGCCTTTTCCATGAGAAATACCTCTTTATATAGGGGAAACAGAGATGGTTGAAGAGATTAGGATGATCCCATCAAATCAGAGAAGCGAGTAGGATCCTAACATTACAGATGCCACCTCATCTTCTAGAAGATCCCCTTCGAGAACTTTCGTGAAGTTTGACCTTTTCTTAGTCTTTTGACATCGTCGCACCATAGTTGTAGAGCCTCCTGTGGATATGTCGCATGCCAACTTTAGGTCAGAGTGCAATGACCAAGCATCATCACATCCTGCTTGTGGTGCAGCCCGCGACAAAATTCCTTGATAAGGTTTTTGATAAGAGAAATTCAATCACTTTTCTCATGAAGAAATAATCTTTTGGAAACATGCACACATGTTTTCAATGGATCACTAAGATGACCAAAATAATGTGTAACAAAATTCCCCCCAAAGTATGAGGCTGGAACTCATGACAACCGAAATACTTTGTAGAATGTGTGTATCAGAAACAAAGAGCGCACTAGTTGGGGACCTGCAAACAGTCAAGCATCAACATAATAATATACCATTGTTAGGGGTAGGCATTCCCATACTCATATTAAAAAATGTCAAATGATTCATGGCCACTAAATATACACTATGGATTCATGTCATCATGAATTAGCATGACCACCTGGAATACACTATGGATCTACGCTCTAAAGAATTCAAATTTGGACATAGCCATGAGACATAGAAAGTGGATCTATGTTTCAATACAAATCATGAATACTCTGTCGCAGCCTAAATCAGAGTGAGATGATCCAGGGTCTTCGTTTCCCTCATCCCTAAGTATGAATCTAACCATGAGATTACACGTGTCGAAGTTGAACATGGTAGAAACCACTTGATTACCAGTCAATGATGAGAACCATTAACAAGTGTGAGGGAAATCACCATTGATGTCAATGACTCCCAAGGTACCCCAGTACAATCCAACGAATGTGAATAAAAGAGTTAAAGTCGAACACTTGATGGAATCTTTCAATCAAGGGTCAATGATGTAAACCCACTGTTTGAAAGAGAAGAAACCTGTGATTGACGCACACAAGATCTAAGGTACTGAATGATTTCTAATTCTTGTTCCCAGATAATGAGCTGAAGTCAACAGAAAAAGACTTGTCACATGAGGGCCTTGATGTATACCCCATCAATGACACAAAATAAGTAAAATATTTGAGGTAGATTAGAGTATTAAGTGGTTCAAAATGGACACAGGGAAGGCCGACATGGTAGCAAATTTATAACTGCAGATGGCCAACTCAATAGGAGGCCTATTAAGGATGGACTTCTCTTGAACATATGAACGACACGACAATGGTATTGGCAACATCGACTCATGGAGGACCTTACATATGAACATGCAGATGGTTAAATGAGAGACAAATGGATTTCCCAACCCAGATTCAAATGATGAAGGGGGTTGTCATGTTCAAGAGCGACTCTCACTGCCACTAACAGAGACACATTTCTTTCCCAAATTTTGCCCCACCATTTCTGGCGAGTACCTCTTTATTTTTACACAATATTGAGGAGGATAACATAATATTGTTAATCTAATCTCATCCTTTGGATGAGTCCCTCAGAGTATGTTTAACGAACCCTAAAAAGGAGTGGTTCGGTGCCATATGGGTCTTTTGATGTTTGTTTAACGAGTCCAAAGAGAGAAAACTTAGGGGTTTTTCATATTTATAGAGTCTGAAAAACCCTTAAAGAGAACTCCACAAGTTCCTTTTTTGTAAATTAATCCGATGAGACCAAAAAAGTGATAACCTACTGCTCATCAAATGTTTTCTTCAAATACTTTTACGAATATCAAAAGAACAAGGTTGCGCGATAATATTTTCATTTTTACGGAGTGTGAAAAGAGCTTAAAGGATACTCCATAGGTTTCATTTTTTGTGTTACCATTACGAGTATGAGAAAATGACAAAAGTATACTCGGTTACATTCTCACTGATTTACGAGCACGAGAAAGAACAAAAACTAAGCTCAGAGTTTTTCCTAAAAAACCCTAAAAGGATCTGTACATGTGACAAACGTATAAAGGAAAACCCAAAATACATATCCTTGTTCAATGTTCCACTCCTAGATTTCTCATCTATGAAAAATTAAACACTCGCAATGTCATTAGAATTTTAGGGTTTAGGTGGAATAATTTAAAATATAAATGAAAAGTTAAAAAGTTAATAAATATGGGTAAGAACTTCTTTTTACTATTCCATTGTTACTCCACCCAAACTTTGTTCCAAAACCCCCATTTTACCTCAATCTTCCTCTACGGATTGTGGGAGGAACATTTGATCATTTGACGATTGGTCTCCGTTGAACAGGTAATTTTCATCCCTTTCAACTTTTCATGGATCAATTTTTTCTTTTAATTGGTTAGAAATGGATTTTTGAGTTAAGTTTTCAAAGGTATCCGCACGCGGAGGTCGTCGTAGGCGCCTTATATCGTTCCTTGCGATGAACCAAGGTCATCGTGGGTGGCCTTTAGGCTAACCTGCGATGACTTCACACTGTACGGATGGCCTAGCTTGCGACGTGCGCAAATCAAAAAGTGTTTTTAGATGTATTTGCCAATAAAAATTTTCCAGGGAAGAGATGAAGATGCTAATCCCTCTTTAATGTTCCATTGGATGTTTTCTACAGTAAAAATGTTGCAACGGTGAGAGAGAGAGCATGACGATGAAGATTAATTTTTTGGGAATGACCCAGGAATGGTAAATTCCCTCCTACAGTGTGGACAATTAAAATTCTTCAATATCCAGGGCATGAGGGCCCAACTGAAGTTACTGGAATACTTGTTTCATATGTGGTATGTGAACAAATAGGCATTCCATGTGGGGGATCACATTATTACGATAGATATCGAGGATATCTACTTCTTGACTGGGTTATCTCATTGTGGGGCTCAAGTTACATTGACAGGTAGAAGGGGAGGTGGAGAGCCTATGATCCATTATATCAATGCACATTGTGTGCTTGGTACTTAGAAACATAGTGACAAAGTCACTATAAGAGATGTCCGTGACTTACCTTTACAGACTATACTATACACTATCACACTTATGGAAGGAATTTAAACTCCCCATATGGATATTCAGAGCTATTTCCAGTATGTGCTAGAATGTATGTAGCCCCAATTTTTCAATTGGTTTGATGGGGTTCTCAGAAGCATGAAAAAAAAGTTGACCAAGTGCCAGAGTGGTGACTTGAAACAATTCAAATATAGATCAATTTTGGTGTCCTTCTTCCTGGAGAGAGTTCCAAACTTAAGCCTATAGAATGGGGCATACTCGCCCCAAAGGATCCAAGAATGAAGAGGTGGGTTGACCTCATGGCACGACATGTGACTGGTCCCATCATCAGGTATAATGATGTTTTCTTTGATTGGTTGAGGACCTAGATACTTATGGTAGGCAACTACGAATACGTTGTCTTAGACATCTAAGGTGATCCAGACTTGGTTCTTCCTAATGGTTATCAATGGGGGAACATAGGTAAGAAGTACATTTTGTTTTTATAATGGTTTTGTGATTTTTAATATAAAATGTTTTTATGTTCTTTATCTGATGACTAATAAAAAATCTCTTTGATGATGCAGACATGGGACCTCATCGACCTCCAAGTTTATCCCCCATCCAGAGGCAAGGGGAGAGAGCTGAGGTAGTAGGATTAGCTGCTGCTGACTACGAGGCTATAGAGAAAAACTTGGAGGGGCTGACGATGGATGTCCCAGATGCCTCTATTGACGATATCCTGAGGCGTTATCAATGCCACAGTGGGCGTATCTACTTACATTGGTTGACTACTCCATAGAGTAGCATGGGAAGTCGCATGTTATTGCGAACAACATGCTTGATGCTAATTTGTATATGAAGTCATGTGCTTCACATTTTTGATATTTTTGTCTTCGGACAAAAATACTTTTTGTAAAACTTTTATCGTTATATATATATATGAGGCTTCTACCGTCATACTTGTTGTATGTACAAAGTGTGATTGGATTTTATAAATTTCTCTAATGTCTATCTCAATTTAACCAATGTATATTTTCATGTATTTAAACATATAGGAATGTGTTGATATTCAATGTAATCAAAATGACGTTCCAAGAGAGGAAATCATAAATATACCCTTAATAACATAGGACTTCGAATGGAGTAGATGTTACTCAACTATAGGACTACTAACTATGAATCAAGGTGTACAATAACATGACAGATTCCAAGAGACACAACGTCAGTCAATAATTCAATGACTGCACTATATTCTGTGATATTATTAGTTCCACAACCAAGGAAAACACCATGTAGACTAACCATTTCATCCGTAGGTGCATAAATTGTCCAACCAACATATGCTAAGTTTTGAGTACTACGACTAGCGCCATCATCGAAGCCAATGTAGGGTAGCGAAGACACCGACATCTGGAAACCAAGCACAACACAAGGTAAGCAGTTGCAGGTCGAAACCAAACAACGAAAAAGAACACAAGAGTATGATACACTAAAAGTACATGCACTCATGAAAAAATGACTTAAGAATAGTAATTCTTTAAGTAAATCCCATTTCGGGGCTCACTCAAAGGGATTCCATCATAATCAACTAGCTCATAAGCTCCCTTCTCCAACACACGTTTGAAAATGTAAGGACCTCACCCCATGGCTTCAAACTTACCAACCCCTAGAAAATCACGATCCTATTTGTAAAGGATAACTAGATGACCTTTAGAAAAAACACATGGATTGACATGGTTGTCGTATTGGGATTTAACACGTTTCTTCTGAGTTTCAATAACTAGGGTGGAATCATGATGGTTTTCATCTAATTGAATCAAATACAAAATATGCTCCTCTTCGGTAGAGTTATTAGGGATAATTTAAATGACTAGTTTCAAAGACGATATTTCACATTCAATCGAAAAGATAGCCTTGATACCATAAAATAGCTGGAAATGTGTAAATCTCGTGGCGGACTTAACGAATGTACGATAAGCCCATAATGTTGAGAACACCATTGTGTGCCAACTTGTCTTATGAATTCCTCTCATCTGTCGAAGAATAGTAATGAGAACTTTGTTGATTGCTTAAACCTATCCATTGGCCTATGGATAATAGGGGGTTGCGTTTTCATTGCGAAGACTCAACTTTTCAGTAAGATCAGACATCACAAAATTTTGAAAATGGCTACCGTGATCAGTAACAATATCTTGAGGGACACCAAACCGAGTAATGATGTGATTGAATATGAATAATCCTGCAGGTTTCTCGGTGTTGTCAAATGTAGGCATTGCCTCGTCCCATTTAGTGAAATAATCCATAGCTACAATGATGTATCCATGCCCCCCGACCGAGTGAGGGTTACATGTAATGAATTCAATTCCCCATTTGGAAAATGGACCAACGAAAACTAAAGGATGTAAAGGAGAAGGATGATATCTTATCTTTCTATTATAAGTATGGCAAGCATGGAATTTATGAACAACAATGATGCAGTCCTTAAACAAAGAAGGCCAGAAATAACCCGCTCGTAAGATCTTTTAAGTAGTGGCATAACTGGACATATGACCGCCGCATGCTACAGAGTGACAATTATTCAAATCTTTCTCATCTTCATCCTAAGTGAGACATCATCAAAAAATGGAGTCAATACCTCAATGATAAAGGGTGTCACCAAGAATGATGTATTGGTAGGCTTGATACCGTATACGACGACGATTAGTACTAGATAGATTGGGCTGGAAAGTTTGAGTCTGGAGATAGATAATGATATATTTGTACTATATGTCATTAGAACTAATCAGAAAAATGGATTCATCAGGTAAGGAATCCTCTGCCACATTTTCTGTCTCAGTGGAGGGAAGGTCACATATCAGGTCGACGAAAACCAAAGATTTCTTGGACTTGGCACGTTCAAATTCTAAGTCGAAGTCCTGGAGGATCACTATCCATTTGGAGTATTTTACCCCTAGTAATTGTCGGGTGAGGATATGTTTCATAGGGTTGCAATCGAAAATAACAGTGGTCATGCGTAATAAGATATAACGACGAAAACATTGGAAAACTTGAACAGATTCCAATATACCAGCTTCTCCACATGTAGGTATTTGGTCTTGGTAGTTGTGAGACTCTGACTCAAATAGTAGATAACATGGTTATCATGCGAATCATTCTCTTGGACTAAGACCATGGAAATGGTAGTGTTCGAAGCAACTAAGTAGAGGAAGTAATCCTGACTATAGTCAGGGGGAAACAGTAATGGTGTATGGGTTAAGGAAAGTTTCAAAGGTTCGAAGGATTTGTTTGCACTATCGTCCCATACAGACTTGTAACCTTTCTTGAGTAGTCGAGTGAATCCTTTCATCAGTTCAGCATAATTGGGGATGAAATGACCTAAAAATTTTGCCTTCCATTGCAAACTTTGGAGCTGGCTTAAATTGGAAGGAGGAGGTAGATTAAGGATAGCCTCAACCTTCAAGGGGTCTACTCAAATCCCATGTATCGACTCGATAAAACCAAGCAATCAACCAAACTCCACAGAAAAAACTCATTTGTGTGGGTTTAAGCAGATACGATAATAATGACAATGTACGAAAATGGCCCTCAAATGTGCCGGGTGATCTTGGTGATGCATGGAATGTGCCGGTATATTGTGAAGATAGGGTTGCACAATATGATTATTATCATGGAAAGCACAATACATAGTGTGCTGAAAAGTCGCTCCAACATTCTTGAGACCAAAGGGTAATTTCCGGTAGGCAAAGGTCCCCCAAGGGAAAATAAAAGCGGTTTTGTGTTGGTCTATGGGTAAAATATTAATTTGATTATAGAAAGAGAAACCATCCATCAAAGAGAATATTTTGCTGTCAACACAGTCATCAATGATCTGGTCAACAAAAGGGGTTGGGTAATTGTCCTTAGGACAAGCTTTATTTATGTCTCTATAATCTACACAAACGCAGATGGTACCTTGTTTCTTAGTCACCAGAACTATATTGGATACCCAATAAGTGAAAGCCATGGGATAGATAAATCCATCTTTAAGACGTTTTTCAACCTCAAGCTTGATAGCAACAACTTTGCATGGGTGCACTGGGCGAAGTCTTTGCCGAACAGGTTTAGTATCTGGGTAAGTCTTAATCTCATGTACAATGATATCTGGATCGATACCTGGCATCTCTTCATAAATCCAAGCAAAAACATCACGAAATTCTTGGAAAAGGGCTTTATAAGTGTGGACCTCATCAGTAGAACATGGGGCCTCGATAGGAACATTCTCCATGACTCTAGGTTTAATGGATATGTCGAGAGGGATGGTAGGTGAAATGTTTCTCAAGTTCCCTTCGTACAAAACATTGTGTTATGAATCAGGAACTTAAGAAATGAAAACAATGACTGAGGGAGTCGAAATCTATTGGTAACTCTCTATGGTGTCATGTTCTAGAATGACATTGGAGCGATGATGCGCATCATCCCAGGGAGTGTTTTCCATATACATGAAAAACATTATCATCTCATCTTTAGGAAAAATCACGTGAAACGGATCAGAAGATGAATCACAGAGAGAAGGACAGGAGGGGGTTGCCGAATTGAATAGCTTGGTCAGAAGATTCGATCGGACTTAAAGGAATCGTGTTGCCATAATGGAGGTAATCACCATGGCTAGGTACTACCCATGGGTCATATGAATCAGGGTTTTCACCAATAGTGGTGGATATCATGTTAATAGAGGCAACAAAAAGAGGTGGAATATCGGGTGGTGGGATTGGAAATGTACCTATCAAAATTGAATCCTTCAAAAGACCTACTCCGACATTCTCGTAACCAGGGGGTGTCTTCAAGATAAAGGGAACGTTTCTAGTACAGGAATGGGAATTAAAGAAGGCCATTTGGTCGATAGTAACGACCTTTCCTTGGTGTGGGAAATGTAACACACAGAAAAGGGTAGACACAACTGCACACATAGAATCGACCCAACTACAACTAATTAAAAGGTTATAATCAAGAGGCGCATTGAAGACCTCATCATCAACATTGACCGATTTACCTTCCAACGTAGTAGACAATGACGAAAGAACACCACAGGGTTTAAATCCTATACCATTGAAGGCATTAAGTGTATTGTGTCATTCGGTGAGAGTAGGAGAGCCAATGGATTTCCAATAGGTGATGAACATAACGCGAGTTGAGGCTCCTTCTTCAATAACAGTTCTACAAATATTCTTGTTTTCAACAACAACTTGGATATGAAATGCTAACCGAGGAGGGAGCCTTGGAACGTGATATTTCAAGTCAAATATTATTAAATTAGTATCCGTGGGATCAATTACACTGATGGATTTTAACAATGCCTTCCATTGAGTAGGAAAACTTTGAAGGACTTCGAGAGATGACATCGCAGAGGGTGCTTGCATAAGGTCTTCTACAATACTGTAGTTTTGTGCTGCATGTGCATGAGGATTGAACACAGACTTTTGAACAATTCCCTTTGGATGAGGGCGAAGGACTGTATCGAGACTCGGTCTTTCAAGATGAAGAGGACCGTTTGGAGGTAAATTTTAAGTAGAAGTTGAACCAACAAAGGTTCTATATCATCAACTTTCTCTTTTAACATAGACTAATCCTTGGCTCGATTTGCGACTGCAACTTCATTCTTTTTAGAATCACCAGTACACATAAGGACATAGGATGAAGTAGAAGGAGAATAGTGGTCATGAATGACCAGTTGGGATTGCTGTTGAGAAGGGAAAGGTTGTGACAAAATGACAAGTGTAGAAGATTTCCTGGTCCCTTGGAGGAACTTAGTAACCTCGATGCGTCTTGGACAATCTTTTGTGTAATGATCATCACCACAAATAAGGTAGGGGTAACGAGGTTTACATTTGTCTTTCTCATCAACGGTTTGTGTTTTGGATTTATCATATTATGGATTATTATTCTTTTCCTCCTTGTTCTTACCCTTTCCTTTCTTCTTATTTTGATTCTTTCCGGTGGGCGTGGATTCAACATAATTAACCTCAACAATCTTACCGGTGGAAGGAGAAGGAGCATGAGTGTTTTGTGCATTACAATTATTGGATTTGAGATTGGTGTGGCTGGGGTGCATCGAATGGGTCTCAACGTGGAAGGTGCCAATCACACCATCAATAGCATGAGAAGTTGTTGGAGGTTTTGGGGTAGGATTTGTGGAAGGACGAGGAGCGTCAGGGATCAAATCATAAAGTGTTCCCGTTTGCGAATAATAAAGATTGAGATATTGAGCATGACTAATCACATGCTCTTCAATGACAACACCACCCATGGAAACATCAAGAGTGATAGGTCCAATGAGTGATTTAGTAAACCACTCGACCAATATTTGATTAGGAAGAGGAAATTTGATTAAATGTCTTCTTCTCCTCCACTCATGGATGTGATCAAAAATATGAGTGGAAGAGGATTGCTTGAAAGAAATCAAAGTTTTGGTTCCCATTTTGTATCAAATTGGCAACTAGTAATGTGTCAAAAAGGCCATGGCTAGGATGTTAAATTCATTGAATAAACCTCGCAGTAATTCAATGTACCATTATGTTGCTGAACACATGAGAGTTCGTTGGAAAAGTCATAATCGAATGGATTCATCCATCAAGGAGTTGGATGAACATCATAGATGAAATGCCATAACATGATTATTCAGATCTTCTTCTGCTCAACCGTCAAATTTAGGAATGTCGAATGGTAACTTGGCTGGTATAATCGGCCAATAAGGAGAATGTAAGCTAAGATCATTCATAATCCTAGACATATCGGGTAAATCCAAAGTGGCCAGGAAAGACAATTACCTGTTCACTTATTTAAACTGGTAGTTTTGAATGGAAAGCACTGTAGTCATGCCAGTAGGTCCATAAGCAGTCTGCAAATAAGGAGACAATCCTGACAGATTCGGTTGTAGAGGATTTTGAGGCACATAGCCCACAGGGTTGGGCTGATTAGGGGGGTTCCCTTGGAAATGAACACTAGTTTGAACATTATGACCCTAAGTGGGATTCAAATAACCTGGATACGGTTGACCAAAATTGGGCGGAACAAAATAATTAACTTGAGGATGTTTCCCCCCAGCCGGTTATATATTTCCTTGGAAAGGAAGATTCCAAGGAAGAGATTGTACCATAGGTGCATTTTGTCCATAAAGTGGGTTATGGACTCGAACTTGAGGTTGCCCCTCCATGTTGAGGTTGTGCCCCAATTTGAGGTTGACCACAAAATTGAAGTTTCCCCCCAGCGTGAGGTTGACCTCCAACAGGAATATGGAAACCAGAAGTGAACGAATGAGTGGTGCCTCCAACGAGATTGGAGACACTAGGGCCAGATCCTCCAAACAAAGGTGGAGGAGGAACATAAGGCCCTTCGTAGAGAACCTGGGTAGGTGAAGGAACAAAACCAACAACAACATTATAACCAGGAGGAACAAAAAGTCAAGAACCTCCAGATGGAACCTAGGTAGGGATAACAACATAAGTATTCAAATCTCTATACCCGGGAGGAAGTGTTGGGTTTGGACTAGACAAAAGTGGTGTCCCAATCAGAGCTTGGGAGATAACCACATTTTTGGTAGGAATAGTGGTAGCTTATGGGACCATAGTAGAATGAACCATCTGAAGAGTAGGAATTGAGTGAGAACCAATCAACAACTGGTATGGAACGGTGGTGACGTTACTGGTAGTACTAGAAAAATGGTCTAAAGGTACCATATAGGTAACAAACGTCTCAGGCACCTATGATGCCATGGGTCGATAAGGACTCACTCCTAGGTTACCGTACAGATCACGTACTATCAAAGGGATAGAACCAAAACCAGAAGTTCCAATAGTGTGAGATGGGGTCCTAAATGATTCACCTTGAAAAAGTGGATACTTTACTCTAGATCCTGCGTTAGGTCCAGTAGGTACTTCAGTTTCGTCAACAAGAACAATTTCTCCAAATGAGTTCACTCGGGGTATACGTGGATTTCGTAGTACACTCAAAGCTGGGTTTGGAGGAAGCCAGAATGCTTCTAAGGAGTCTGAAACAATTCTAAATCCCTCCAAAGAGTGTGTACTCCCAACTTTAGAGGCTACTTCATTATTGACTACTCCCTCGGGAGAGCCTTCTGGTGAATTAGGAAGCAAAGGTTGGTAACCTTTCAGATATTCTAGGGGTAACCCTTGGATCCTCCGTGAACGAGGAAGGTTGATTTTTCTTGAGCCAAGTAAAGAGTGAAGCAAATATATGGCAAACTAGAGAAAACAAACAAAACTCACTAATAAAATCTAGGCAACAAACCAAGCAAACAAACCTTCTTATTTTGAAGTCACTAGTTGGTGATGAAATCCAATGTCGCGAAGTCAAGACAAGAAGGGGCTAGGATAAGCGGGTGGAAAAGTTATGTTGACAACTTTCTTAACGGACTTACACCCTGGTGCAAGCTCCCACACTTAATCGTGGGTATACCCTCCAAGGAGCCCGAGTGAGTTTGGCCAACATTGATTCTAGGTACCGTGAAGACTTGCCCCTCCACAGTCACCTTGTGAAAATACCCTAAAGATATAGGCTACTAAGGTTACCAACTACAACAGTGATGCCTGGGGAAATAGTCAACAGTCTCATTCATGCGCAAAGGCAGGGTATCTAGCCCAAAATCAACTCGAAAGGTTTCCACTCATAATTGTGGGTATACCTTCAAGCGACCCCCATAATACACACAATCTCTAAACTAAGAACAAAAAATAAGGGTGAGTAACTCTGCTAGTCTTAATGCAACCTCATGTTTGACCCTTGTATGAGAAGGGCTTCCTAGGAAAAAATGTAGTAGTTGGATTTGAACTCTCCCTATCACAAGATAATATTGTGTGTTTTATGCTTTGGAGATTGTACCTTACAACCTATTCCAAAGCACTATCCTAGATAATGTTGGTGAAAAAGATCCCTAGAAAATAAAATTTATTAATAAATTTTAAATTATGCTATGTTTTAGAGGCTGTTGTTCACTCAGAAAGGGAGATGGAAGTGAAACTATTGATGTTGTGACCTTGACTCAATAAAATGCAAAAAGAGATGAATGTGCAATTTTTCAATTCAATGAACTCTAGTTACAGTAGGGAGAAGGTATTTGTTTTGAAGTACAACAAGCTACCAATTGCAATTTATTAATTCCGAATGAACACAATTCCAAACAATCATGAACTACAAATTTTCCAATTTTTT
>ML824075.1:247843-258527 GCA_009831015.1 Picea engelmannii | reverse complement strand
GTCTATAAATGGTTGTGATAAAATGAAGTTGGTGCAGATGATGTGAATGAGGATTACAAAATGGGTTTCTCAGAGGATGAAGAGGATCTCATAAGCAGGCTCTATAATCTACTCGGCCAGAGGTAGTTTATCTGGGAAATATGGGTTTAATTAAGATGTCTGATGAATTTGAAGCCTGAAAAATTAATGGTGGTAATTTGATTTTTGTATGATTGCAGGTGGGCTTTGATTGCTGGGCGAATTCCTGGAAGAACTACAGAAGAAATCGAGAAATATTGTAGTAGGCGATATGGTAGTGAGTACTAGGTCACGTGGGTCTGTAAATAATTAATTAAGAAGAGGGTAGAAGAAGCTTTGCTGTATCTGACTGTTTTACTTTGTGGTTCATATATTGGTTTTGGGTGATGGCCATGTCTAGGGTGTATGAGCATGGGGCTTGAATACCAGGAAGTCAAGCTTAAGCACAGATTGAGATTGATGACCATTTTTTTTCTTGCAGGAGGCTTGACACCTAAAATTGTACAGCAAATAGTTCAGTATTATGTTTTTTTAATAGAAACTCTCAATTTTTTTCAGTACGGTCATACAGAATGCATTGGTATTTGTTATGGAACAATGACAATTTTAGGAGAAAACCAAATAAAGGACCGAAATTGCATGTCCAGAGGTAGAAGATGAAGCACTTAGAAACATCAGCAAGCCTCAGCCCCAATCCCCAATCTCTTGGCCAGTCTGCACATATCACAATTGGTGCATAACCATAATATAAATGGCACTGTGATCTACGTGGAATCATATTTAGCATCTTCCTATGGCACTGTGATCTATGTGGAATCATATTTGGCATCTTCCTTTATTTCTCTATCAAGATAGACCCATAATATAAATGGAAACGAGAAAGAATATTTGTCATCTTCTTTATTAAAAATAAATAATAAATAAATAAATTCATTGTAAAAGAATGAAAAGGGTTTTTAAGGTGGTAAAATATATCATAATTTAATTGTAGATAAGTAGTGAGGATATTTTTAGTTAGATAAATAATGTTATTTAAAGAAATAAATGCTGAATACACTTTCTAAATTAATATATGAAAGAAGAATGTGCATAAACCAAAAACATATAGTAGTTGCAAAGTTGAAATAAACACCAAACCATTAACAACATGATATTATGGGAAAAACCCTTCCTAGAGAAAAAACCCCACACTCTAAAGCACTCTCAATGTATTATAAATCAATAAATTGTTAAAATAGATAGTCTTTGTGCTCTCAACAAGAGTGTTCAAAGCAATAAATTGTTACAATAGATAGTCTTTGTGATCTCAACAAGAGTGTTCAACATAAGTTAAAACTTGCTCTGTCTCATTTCCTCAATCCTTAGCACTAAATAAATAAGCATAAATAGAACCATAAATTGTTTATAGTTTTCCATTTCTACTTGTTGGAAAACACCAACAAGTTATTCCTTAATGGTGCTCTACTCCACTACAACAGTGCATTGTCCATGTTCTAGTACAACACTGCAATATTCTCTTCTCTACTACATCATTTCATTGTTCTCCATTTCACTATAGCACCGTGCAATATTCTATTCTCTACAACAACACTATAATATTTTCTTCTATAGTTGTGCATTATTCTTGCTACAACTATGTAAGGTGTATGACACACGTGACCTTAACATTCTCCCATTTGTGATATATATTGCAAGGGTACAAGGGAGAATGCATCAAACTACAAGCTAATTGCCAGGGTCCATAAGGCCCATAGAGTCACAACACCATTTGGATTTACCTATGCTCACTGGTTCCAATGCATCTAAAACATTATGCAAGGTGTCAACTAAGAAATTTCTCTAGTATCACCTTTCCATCTTCTACCACATCCATAAAGAAATGGTATTTGGTATCTATATGCTTTGTTTTTGCATGAAAGGTTGGATTCTTAGCTAGGCAAATGACATTGTTACTATCACATTGAATTGTGATAGCTTTTTGACTTAACACTAATTTTGAACATAGTTTCATAAGCCAAATGACCTCCTTATAGGCATAAGTAGTTGTCATATAATCTGCCTCTATAGTGGACAAAGTGACCACAACTTGTCACTTACTCATCCAACTCACTACTCCACCAAACAACTAGAACATAACCACTCATAGATATCCTTCTATCTACATCCCCTACCCAATCAAAATCCACGTGACCCTGTATATCCACTTAGTGAGTCCCCTAAAACACCACTATGATAGCAAATGAAATATTTAAAGGTACCTCACAAATACTTGAAGACCCTCTTCACTGCTGCCCAGTGTTCACATATAGGATTAGTCATGAATCGACTCAAGATTCCCACTGCTTGAGCAATGTCTTCTCTAGTACATACCATAGCGTACACAAGACTACCAACTACACTAGCATAGGGAATAGAGGCCATATCCTTCATCTCGGTAGGTGTTGTAGGACATTGTTAGACTGAAAGATTAGTTCCCACAAAAATTGGGACACTTAATGGTTTGTAATCTACCATACGAAAACGTTGTAGCAAATAGTTTACACAATTACTCTAGCTCAATTAAAGCCTTGTATTCACTCTATCTCTCCTTATCTCCATTCCTAAGATATATTTTGCACCCGCCAAGTCCGTAATTTTTTTTATTATTATTTTTAAGTTGAGACTTCAAATCACAAATCACATCTTTACTATTACCAAAGAATAACATATCATCTATATATATATAGTGATAACAAGTAAATGATCACCATCTTGTTTATAATACACATACTAATCTGATTTGGATCACAGAAATCCTAATCCCAGTACAAAAAAAAAACCTTTTGGTACCACATTTTGGGAGACTGTTTGAGACCATATAAGGACTTTTTAACTTACAAATTAGTGATTCTTTACCTTTTTTTACATAGTGCTTTGGCTATTCCATATATATCTCCTCCTTCAAGTCACCGTGTAGGAATGCAATCTTCAGATCCATTTGTTCTATCTCTAAATCAAAGGTTGTTGCTATAGATAATAAGAACCTAATAGATGTTAGCTTAACAACTGGGAAAATATCTCACCAAAGTCTACCCCCTCAACCTAAGAATATCATTTTGCAATCAACCTTGCCTTGTTCTTTTCAACACTCCCACCTAAACCAATCTTCGTTTTGAACACCATTTATATCCAATGGTTTTTCATCCATCAGGACATAGAACCAAGTCCCATGTATGATTGTTTCTAAGTGCAGTCATTTCCTCATCCATGACCAATCTCATTAGGGGAATTTTGAGGTAAAAAAAGGGTCTCCTAATAGATATATTAAAAAATTCTAAATCGGTCATTTTACGGGGAAGGTATATTTGGAAACTCACTTTTTACACCTTATTCTATGTACCATCTAAATAACCATGGTTGAGTTATCTTTAAAGGTTGACTAGAAATAAAATTAATAAAAAAATGATATATTGATGTGATTGATAACTTTGTCAAAAAACATTGTACTTGAACAACTAATGCATTTCTATATCTTGAATTTGGACACAAATTTAAATAATAAAATATATGTAAAATGAAAATACATTATCCTAGCAATATTTATGTTTCACAATTTTGAATCTTCATGATTTTAATTTTTAAAAAAAACCACAAGACTCATGATTTTAATTTTTTTTAAATGGACAAATCTAATTTATGCATAATTTTGGTTTTTAAAATATTCAAATAAAAACAAAAAAAAATGTAATCTTGGCATAATTTTTATTTGTATATTTTTAATTTAAAAAAAATGCTAAGAAATATAATGTGGGAATAATTTTATTTTTTTCTAAAAACACGAACTATTATGTCTACTCACCACTGAAAAAGGGTCCAAGCACCATTGATATGGTTTGGATGTCCAGGTGGGTGGGTCGAATCATGTATTGAAATAATTTGAAGGTGTGGGTGGGTGAGTAGAATCACAATTTAAATCGTTTGGAGATCCTTTCTTGCGTGGGCAGGTCGATTCACCACTACAAATGTTGGGCGGGTCAAATCACCACTGTAAATATTACCATTTATGTAGAAAACAGTCTGGAGGAGTTAATTTGAGCCAGCCAACGCTTGCATATGCAAGATGAGAGATTTTCATCACCCTAATACAACTAATATCCAATATTTGGGATAAATGCATCACTTATTTTTCTGCTCCTGTGAATTTTTTCCTCCATTTCTCTAGCCCACGAATTCTTTCTCCCATTTCTCCATCCCACGAAATCTTACTTCGTGTCCAATTACTGAAATAATTCCACCTACTTAGATTGATTTCGTTTATGTTAGAAATTGGTTTTATTGATAGGATGACCTTACTTTCATTACAATTATTCTAGATTGTGAAACCCTACAAAGACTGCACATACAGAGCATGTTGTATGACCAAGATAAAAGGGGGAAGAGAATTTTCAAAGAAGGGGAGAAAATATTTTCATTTTAGGTATCTATTCATTAAAGCCATCTCTATAGTCATGCTTCTCTTGGTTATTTTCCACAAATTCATAGTTTTGGATGGAATTGAAACCATCAAATTTATTTTCTCTAACAAGACTAAGGCATTTGTTTGCATTTATTTTTACCAACTTTTGGTTCAGTCTTTGTTGGTCATTGACAAGCACGGTCTGCGAAAACACAATAGTTGTGATATGCAATAGAAGTTCTGTTATTATTTTCTTGAGCCCATGTTTTCCCTTCTCTTCAAAGAATGGATAATTTGTCTTTTCCTTTTAATATCCATGGTTGTAGCAACCTGCAACACTACTCTCATAGCATACTTGTAGTGGCTTCAATGAACCTGTAGCATTATGTTCCAATGAACCCATAGGAAAGGTGACCTTGTAAGGGGTCTAATTGATCCAGATTTTATGAGCAAAACGAAATGACTACAGATTATTAACAGGTGCTTAACACAAAATAACAAAGATACAATAAAACTGGTTTTCTATTCAATAAGGAAATAAGCTAAAACTGTAAAATGCAGCGGCAACAAGCTTCTTGGAATGGTGGCAGCTTATCTATGAGAAGAGATGTGACGACTGCGCTCATTCGCAAGAAGATGATTACAATGAGGCTCTAAAGGCCTTTTTACAATATACAGGAATGCCAAAAACCCTAGACATCCAAAAACCTAACCCTAGGAGATAAAGCGCCAAAAGTCATGTGGGCCTCGTCTGGGCAAATTAGTGTTGGATCATGGTGTCATTGATGCCAATGGTTTGATTGATTGTTGTCATTGATTGATGTCAAGTGATTGATTGATGCCAAAGTATTGATTGATTGATGATTTATGTAATGTAATATGTATTGTCCTTGATGAGAATGCATAGATGAAGATGGATCAATGACTTGTCATTGATACATGATGAAGATGGATCAATGTGGTTTCATTGGTATATGATGCATTGTTGGAAAAATGTATAGACGACCCATTATTATCTTATCATGATTGATAAGGTGCACAAATGGATGAACTCCAAAGTGTTCCCCTTATGGTGAAAGCCCTCACGAGAAGATGCTTTGCGGATTGAGTTATCCTAGAAGAATGGTTGGAGGACCCATGATCTCATTATTGTCTTATCATGAATGATAAGGTGAGGAAATGGATGAACTCCAAAGTGGTTCCCTTATGGTGAAATCCCTCACGGGAAGATGCTTTGTGGATTGAGTTATCCTAGAAGAATGGTTGGAGGACCCATTCTTGTATGTGGAATAATGAGATGAAGATCAAGGATATTTTTGGTGAAACTATCCTAGATGGATAGTGCTTGTCATGCCATTTTCGGTGGTATGTGGAATGTCACATAACTCCTCATGGTTTGAGAGTTATGGCCTTACAAAGATGAAGGAACCCCACATGAAGGCTTGAAGTCCCCAAGGTCAAAGAAGTCAAAGTGACCTAAAAGAAGAAATCATTATTTAAATGATAAAGTCAAGTGACAAAGTCAAGGTGGATTATTTAAGTAATAAAGAGAAGTGACAAAATCAAGAAATGATAAAGTAAGGTGACAAAATCAAGAAGAAATATTTAAATGATAAAGTATTGGAGAAATTTCTATTTATGGAAAGTGGTTAACCCTAAAATAAGAAAAATAGGTTAAGCGACCTAGAAATGGGTTAAGTGACCTAAAAATGGGTGAAGTGACCTAGAGGATGAAAGTATAAATAAGATAGCAATGGTCTCTTGTAGATCATAATTTTTGTGGATCAATGGAGAGCTTCTTGTGAGAATATCTTTTGGAGTATTGATGGAGAGCTTCTTGAGCATTTTTGGTGTGGAACACTTGAACATATTGAAGATATATAGGTGACTGAGGTAACCAAAGGATATCTAAGCCGAATTTCAGAGGGAAGGTGAAGAAAAGAGGGCTATAATTCAATTGAGGATAAATTCCTTTCATGATTCTTTCTAAGTTTCATATCTATTCAACAAATATTCTGTGCAGGGCATGCTCTACAAGATCGCTCTCTAGAATAAGCCAAAATTAAACAAGGTATGCCATTTTTTCTATAACTCCTTTTCTGAGAGGTTCCAAGTAGTGACACCTAGACGAATTGCATAAACACATTGAAGAACATTCTATATCAGTTTCAGATCTTTATTCATTACAGGTACAAAGTTATGATTATTTCAAGTTAGGGTTGTTGACTAATCCAAAACTAGTCATGGTTGAGACAAGCAGTTGATGAGTTGGCACATACATGAGGTGTATAGTTGATGATGTTGGTACATATTGATGAGTCATTGTTGATGAGTAGTTGACACATGATTGGTATATACTTAGTACATGTTTGGATGCACTTGTTTATGGTATAGGTTGATTACAGGTTGTTTGGCACAGGTTGGTGCATGGTTGATGCACTTGTTTATGGTACAGATTGATATCTGTCAAGGATTGTTGCCTCATCTCAATTGGTGCTGAGAATCTAAGATAAGTCTTGAATATAGAGCTGGTTCTCTTGTAGAGTTGTACTCTATTTAGTTGTTGTTGAAAAACCCCAAGGATTGTAGTCCGTAATAAAAAGAAAATTGTACATACATCTTGTGTTCCTTGTGGTGATGACTTGTTGACGATATATTGCTGATATATGTTGTTGATATGTGTTTAGATTTAACTGGTTATAAATGACATAAATTAGTAATGAGTTAATGATGATTGATTAACTAAGGAGTTTTGGGAAAATGAGCCCTACACTGTTCATCCCCCCCTCGCAGTGTAGTCGGTGTGTCCAACAATTGGTATCAGAGCAGGCCTTCACTACAAGCCTTAACAAGATTGAAGGAGATCCATAGACACACAAATGGATGATGAAATACCAATCCTTGATGAGGAAAACTATTCTACTTGGAGAATAGAGATGAGAGTGTATTTGAAGACAATGGGAGCAACAATTTTGAAGGCATGCATTGGTGGATCAGTTTCGTTGAAGAACAAGTCAAAGTTTGCAGTTCAAAGGGAAGGAAATAAGAATGATGCATTAGCTCTCAACACCATTCTTAGTGGACTCTCAAGCCCTATCAAAGAAAGCATGGAACAATGCACTTCCTCCAAGGATCTATGGCTAAAGCTAGAGGAGACATATCAAAGAAAGAAGGAGAAGGAAGATATCCAAGACCACTCCATCAAGATTATCAAAGGTAAAGAATCTCCAAAAACCCTTGATTGTATTATTTCTAAATGTGATCTTGAAAACATTTCAAGTGAATATAGTACAAAGGAAGATCCCAAAAGTATTTCAAATGAAGATATAGAATCTCCAAAGACTCTTGATTGCAATGATTCAAAATGTGATGATGTTGAATTTTTCTCAAGTGAAGAAGATGATCTAGAAATAGTTTGTGTAAAGTTTGATGTTAGTTATCCCATGGAAAGAATAGAAGAAGATCTATTAGAACTTCAAAAGGAAGTTGAAGAGGGTTTATATAGATACAAAAGTGATCATTTTTATACACACTATAACTATCTTTCGGATAACACTAAGAAGTTTCTTAGGAGGAGTCAAAGGAACATCTTAAAGTTAAAGGGAATGCTCAAAGAACAAGAAGAGAGTAATAAGACTAAATTGGAAGAAAAGGAAGAAGATATCAAAAGACTAAAGAATGAAAAAGAAGATATGAAGGTTAGCAAAAGTTTTGAAACTATTATTCATCTCAAGACCCAAATTGAAGAAGCCAAAAGGTAGAAGAACTTTTGAAGAATCAAATTAATGAAAAGGAAGAGTCATGTGATAAGTTAGAAGATGAAATTGTTGATCTTAGAAAGAAAGTGGAGAAGTCAAATAAATTCTTGAATAGCTCAAAAATCTTGGACGAGATCTTGGAAAGTCAAAGATCACCATATGATAAATCAGGTCTTGGATACAAAGAAGAAGCTACACATGCTAAAGAAAGCACCTCAAAGAATCATGAGGTAAGTCCATCAAAGAAGGAAGAAAATGTTGCAAAGCAACCATGTACACAAGGAAAGGAAAATTTCAAAAGAACAAAGCAAGGAAGACATCGAGAAGCTATCTTTGGGACACCAAAGCAAAGGTATGAAAGTATTTTTCATGGGAATTGTTATTCATGTAATGAATATGGTCACAAATCTTTTGAATGCAGATCTTATGAAATAAGATGTAATGGAAGATTTCATACCATAAGGTGTTGGAGATGTGATCAAGTAGGACACATTGTTTTTCACTATAACACCATGAGATGCTACAACTGTAGTTCTTTTGTCCACAAATCCCAGGAGTGTTGGAACACAAGAAGAAAGTCCATGATGAGGACTTCACATAGCATGGCTAGAAGAAGGAATGAAGTAAGGAAGGAAGACATATTTGAAAAGATGGATGCTCAAAGCTCAAGTTCTGAGGAGCAGGGACATCTACAGAAGTGGGTGAAGAAGACATAGTAGCCAGAACATAATGAAAGACTGAAGGGAAGTTCAAAAATGTCATCTACTAAGGCATACGTGGGTGACAGTGGTATCAGTCGCGTACATACGTAGGCTGAACTTGTATAGGTCGTGTACATACACGAGTTGTCTGTGCAGCATGCCACGTATATGTGGTGAAGCCTAAGGAAAAGGGCTATGCACAAGGATTGCAGTTTGATGTGATGGTATAACTCTATGATGCAGGGTCTGACATGGTTTATTGTAGGTTATGACATTTTTTGTTGTAGGTTTTCATGATTCTATATTGGACTATGTAAGGTGATGATGTAAAATAAAATCTTGGGTGCATGGCACTAACCCATAGTATGGATTGATGCATTTTCTGTTGAAGAACAATGTCGGTTATGACAATGAATTTATGACACCTTGGTTATGTGATATATCTTGATGATGTATTGGAAGCTTACTTGTTGGAAAGCTTGATGCATGCATTTAGCATATGGATGGGCTACACGTTGGGACATGTGGTTGGTGAGTTGATGAGGTGATCATGTTGTACATCATTGATTATTCATAGCTTGATATATAATTGATACATGTTTGGTACACTCATAGATGGCATATGCTTGATGATACTACACCATTGGTACTACTTGATCAACACAACAATTGGTATTTGTTTAAGATACATAATTGTGGCACTTGGTTCATGATGGAGACATATCATGAGTGATATGACACATGGTTGGCATATTGGTAGATGCACATTGTTGGAATATTGGTATATGCATATGACTGGAATATTGGTAGATGCACATGGTTGACATATCGGTAGATGCACATGGTTGGCATATCGGTGGATGCACATGGTTGGCATATTGATAGAGGCATATGATTGATACATTCCATGGATGATATCTTTTGGCACATTGCATGATTTCAATATACATGGTTGATGTACATAGGTGTTGTGCATGATGAGCACACATTTTTGTACAGGATGTGCTTGGTTGATATTTTTCTCATGATTCTTTATTTCATTGTTGACATATCTTTTGCTTCATGATGCTTGGTATAGAATGAGTTTGATGCATGAACAAGTCCAAGGATCATTATATGGTAGCACATTGTTCATCTCCCGGAGAAGATAGGGGAGACATACCCATAGGGGGAGTCATTCTTCTTCCCATGATTCTAGGAGGAGATATTTATTAGATGCATACCTAGAAAAGAGCCCTATATTTGAAGACAGAGCACAGAGGCATAATTCCAGGAGGAGTGATGGTCACAGGGGGAGTATGTTCAATGTATTTTCAACATTACATCATAGTGATATACCTTGTTCAAAAGGGGAGAGATTATTCAGAGGAATATCAAAGGCACTCAGACAGGGGGAGCAGCCCCAAGAGGAAAATGGCCCTTTGCCATTGATGTCAAAGGGGGAGAGATAGTCACATTGATGTGATTAATGATTATTGATTGGGAGAGATAGTCACATTTGGGATAGATAGTCACATTGAATATTGATGTATAGAATTCCTTATCTACATGTTGACATCAATAATTGGTAATTGGTGTTGACATCAATATTGGTATTGCCATCAATACCAAAGGGGGATATTGTTGGATCATGTTGTCATTGATGCCAATGGTTTGATTGATTGATTTCATTGATTGATGTCAAGTGATTGATTGATGCCAAATGATTGATTGATTGATGATTGATGTAATGTAATATGTATTGTCCTTGATGAGAATGCATAGATGAAGAT
>ML824075.1:220291-247743 GCA_009831015.1 Picea engelmannii | reverse complement strand
AAATGATAAAGTAAGGTGACAAAATCAAGAAGGAATATTTAAATGATAAAGTATTAGAGAACTTTCTATTTATGGAAAGTGGTTAACCCTAAAATAAGGAAAATAGGTTAAGTGACCTAGAAATGGGTTAAGTGACCTAAAAAAGGGTGAAGTGACCTAGAGGATGAAAGTATAAATAAGATAGCAATGGTCTCTTGTAGATCATCCTTTTTGTGGATCAATGGAGAGGTTCTTGTGAAAATATCTTTTGGAGTATTGATGGAGAGCTTCTTGAGAATTTTTGGTGTGGAACAATTGAGAATATTGAAGATATATAGGTGATTGCGGTAACCAAAGGATATATAAGCCAAATTTTAGAGGGAAGGTGAAGAAAAGAGGGCTAGAATTCAAGGTGTTAGCACCATAAGTCACTCCTGGATTGTGACAGGAGTAAGTATGATACCCATCATTTTTATATGTCATGATAATTGAATTAGGGTGGTCGAGTGGATGCAGACCCAGGAGAATATAGTTTTAACTTAGAAAAATGGGCTAGGCATGCACGCACAGGTGAGGTCCTGATCTAACTTTTGAAAGTAAGTTGAATTTAAGGTGAGCAGATGGAAGACTTGGTGAGAAGATGAACGAGACTGCTATGGGCATCCGACCTTCTAGCAGCTCGAGGAAGAAAAACAAGACAGTGAAATATGTCGAACTGACACAGTTAAAACAACACAGTGATGGATCGACTGGATCTTCCAATTCCAAGCATCACAATACTATTGTGACAACTTGACTAGATCTTCCAATTCCAAGCTATTCAGTGTGAGAGGGAAAGGTAACACTGGAAACTGACTAAAACTGGTGTAAATATTGCAGTGATCAACCATACATCATCCTACAACATTGCAACCCTCGACTGGATCCTCCAATCTTGAGTGTCTTAATACAGAGTTTACAAAGAGATGGAAATAAGCTAACTTTCATTAAATAGGAAGTCTCAAATGCTATACATAACCAGGAAAACCAATGCTTCATCAAAACTTTACAATGCGGGAGCCTAGCTCAACCATCGACGACTACAAAAATGGAAAAAATGCCTTCATATAATCAGAACTGGCTCCACTCCCTGAGATGCAATCACGGTATGCATTTAATACTTTTGCATTGATAAGTTTCCCTGTCAATCTGCACATGCAGACGATGGTCAGATTGCCCATGTAGTTGGTTGTTAGACACAATCTCTGTCAGGCTGGACTAGCAGTCTTCCTCTGCGCTTATCCCTTTTTGGCCTTCTATTTATGGAAGGAGACGACGCTCAACCACCACCACCTACTATAATAACTTATTTATTGGGATTAGAATGAGTGTGAGTTAAACTTGACACCTGGAGGACACGTGGACCACATTTTGCCTTCTAGAATCTAAGCTGAACCTTCACAGAGGGACTTGATAGTCGGTTGTGAACGAGGCCCCGATGAGGTGATGGCATGATAATATTGGACAAGGGTGGTTAGGTGGAGGGGACACTGAGGCTGGGACATCGGGCGATGAGGTGAAGCATCATGAGGAGGTGACGAGGAGGTCATAATGTGATGGGTCGACGATTGGGGACATAACACAGGTGGAAGTGGTGCGGAGAAAGGGAGGTACAGGTGTCAGGATAGGAGAGGGAAAAAGGGTATGAGGGGGGCCAGGAGGAACTAGAGCGGGAGAAGTGACAGGGGGAAGGAGAGAGGCTGGGTGGAAGACACATGTCAGAAGGAGGTGAAGGCGGTAAATAGGGGGAGGTAAGTGGTAAGAGGCTTGGGGGGGCCCAAATTCTTGAGAGGACGCCACGTTAGTGGGGGCCCACATTGGAAAACTGCCCATATCGGACCCCCCCCATCATTAAAGGCAGAACGACAAGTGGGGTCCGAAATTGAACCTGCGTCATAGATCTGAGCATGTCGGTTCTGGCCGTCCATATCCGTGCACTAGAAAACTATCATATCAGACCCCCCCCATTAAAGGAAGAAGAGCGGGGGGGGGTACAGAATTGAATCTAGGCGATGGATTTGAGCACGCATGTCCTGACCATCCAGATCTGCACACTGCATAGCACAAGATGCTCATGCACCCCCAAACTTAGGATAAGTGGGTTCTTGACCCATTCTTTGCCACTTTTTCGCCCTGGTGCCTTTTCCAAAGGCAAAACACTCCCCACGCATGATTATGTGATAACATTAGGCTCCATGGGGGATGGATTTCTCCCTGTGAGATGCCAATAACTCTATTGCAGCTTCATTGCCTTGTTGTTGGGCTATGGAGTGATTTATTAAAACTGAAAAAAAACATGGGAACAATATTTACAAATACAAGAGAGCCACGTATGGCTCAAAAGAAAAACTTCTTTAGAAAATACCTATTCACAGGGCCATTGAAAACTTCCTCACCCTCTGAATCCTGGAACCTGTAGGTATTATTTGAAAATACTTTAGAGATTTTGAAGGGCCCGACCCACATGGCTTCAAACTTGTTGTGCTTGACCTTGTCCTGCTTAGGAGCATCCCACTTTAATACCAACTCTCCTAGCTGGAAATTCTCTTTTCTGACCTTCCTGTAAAAAGCCTGCTTAATCTTCTGCTGATGATCATAAAATCTATCCACCACTTGCTCTCTAGTCTGTTGGATCTCCACCAGTTGATGAGTTCTCCTAATCATATCACCAGGCTCTTCTTTACACGCCTGAAAGAATTTTTCTACTGGTAGAGCTAGCTGAGAGAGAAATATATCTTCTATTCCATAAACAAGTTGAAAGGGGGAGGTGCCTAGGGACGTCTTGGCCGTCACTCGATCATCCCACAGAGAGAATTTGAGTTTTGAATCCCAAGCCTTCTTATTATCTTCCAACATTATTTTAATGAGCTTGATCAGACTCTTGTTAGAAGACTTTTCCAGTCCATTGCCTTGGGGATAATAAGGAGTGGAGTGAATAAGTGAAATCCCAAACTGCTCACAGAACTTGATCAAAGGCTCAGAATTGAAAGAAGCAGCATTATCAGTGACAATTTTGTTGGGACAACCAAACCTTGCTATAATATCCTCCAAGAAGCTGATGATTACCTTGTGTGAAGCACTTCTGGTGGGGATGGCTTCTATCCATCTGGTGAAGTAATCTATTGTAGTTAGGATCCACCTGTGCTAACCAATTGAAGAAGGATGGATCTCCTTGATAAATTCCAATCCCCACTGCTGAAAGGGTGTTGATGTTACTATAGGCTTCAATGGCAGGGATTTGAGCTGCTGCTTCCCTGAGAAATTTTGACATTTGATGCAGGCTCTGATCTATCTGCAGAAATCAGTGAATAAAGTAGGCCAGTAGTACCCAACCCTGAGAATTTTGTAGGCTGTGGTCTTCCAGAAATAATGTCCCCCACATAGGCTGCTATGGAAATCAAACATAATTCTCTGGGCTTCATGTGGGTCCAAACATATCAGAAGCACTCCT
Source organism: Picea engelmannii (assembly GCA_009831015.1). Lineage (NCBI taxonomy): Eukaryota > Viridiplantae > Streptophyta > Pinopsida > Pinales > Pinaceae > Picea > Picea engelmannii. The sequence goes on along the minus strand of ML824075.1, from coordinate 244,274 downwards.
AGGGGGTCTTTCCAATATAATATTTGGTCAGTAAGGCAATACTTGATTGCCTCAAGCTTTAAATCTCTCACCTTGCTCTTCCCCATTCCATCAGGAGGATTTAACTTTTACAGAAAATATATAATGTCTGCATACCAGGTGCATTCTGCTAATGGTAAATTGTCTTGAGGACTTTTGTTAGACAACTCAGCCTGCTGATCAACTGAGTAATAATTAATGAATCTAACCCCCAAGGCTTTACAATTGGATTCATCCAACAACTTGGCTAAATGTTTCCCTTTAACTAGCTTGGTGGGATTTATTTCCAGATCAAACTCAAGGATTCTGGCAATCCATTTGCTCCTCTTTCAGTCTATGTCAGGCTAAATAAGGATGTCCTTCATAGAAGATGAAGGGACATATGCAATGATTTTTGAATGAAAAACATAGACTCTAAAAGCTTTGAGAGATTTCACTAAGGCATAGGCTTGCTTCTCCATGATGCCATACCTGACCTCTGTATCTCTTAATGCTCTGCTGAAAAAGGAAATAGGTTGCTCCAGCCCTGCATCATTCTTCTGAAGTAGGACAACAACCACTATATCAAAGGAGGCAAAAGAAAATATTAGGAAGTCCTTGGAATAATCAAGACTGATAAGTACAGGTGCCTTAGACAATGCCTTTTTGATTTGTTCAAAGGCTTCCCTGGGTTCAATAGTCCACTTTACTTCACTCCCCTTCTTGAGCATGGCTGTAATATGCTTCACCAACTCAACAAAATTTGAAACAAACCTCCTTAGAAAGTTAATCTTCCCCAGGAAAGACTGAACCTTATTTCTGGAACTTGGGAGTGATAAGGCTTGGATCGCCTCCACCCTGTTGGGATCAATTCTCACTCCCTCAGCAGATACTATATGCCCCAACAACTTTCCCTCTTTCATGGCAAACATATATTTTTTGAGATTTAAGGAAAGACCAAACTTCTTGCATTTCAGGAAAACCCTTTTTAAATGTTCATGTTGCTCTCTATCAGACTTGGAGAAGACTGTGATGTCATCCAGATAGATGACCATGAACTTGTCCCTTTCTCCAATGAAAGCGATATCCATGGCTCGCTGAAAGGTTGCCCCTGCATTCATCAAACCATAGGGCATTTTGGCATACATGAATGTACCCCAAGGAGTGATGAATGTTGTCTTTTCTCTGTCCTCCGGCAGGTCATAAATTTGTTTGTAGCCAGAGAAGCCATCAATCATGGAAATCCTGGATGCTCCTATTACCCTTTGCGATATATGTTCCATATTGGGAAAGGGGTAATTTTCCTTCTTTGAGCTTTTGTTCAGGTTTCTGAAATCACCACAAAGTCTGATTTCCACACTCTTCTTCTTCACTGGGACCAAGTTGGCCACCCACTCTAAATACCTAAAGGGCACAATGATCTGGGCATCCAACAACTTCTTTACCTCTTTCTCCATTATAGGCAACAACATAGGATTGATTTGTCTTAGATTCTTCCTAAATGGTTAGGCCTCTTCCTTTAGGTGGATCTTATGCTCAATGACAGTTGTGTCAAAAGTCTTGAGGTCTTCATAGGTCCAAGCAAATACATCAGAAAATTCCCTTAATAACTCAACATACTCGGTCCTATGTTCTCTTGTCAAGCTACTTAACAACCAGACAAAATTTGGCTCCTCCTCTGTGTTGATGTTACACTCATCTATATCAACATTATCTTTTGATATTTGGGCCTTTATTTCTACATCATTCCTATCAAAAATCCTTTCTAAAGGAACCAATCCCTTTGGAATGTGATTGTTGTTGATACTGAGAGGGGGGTGAATCAATATCAAGTACAATTTAAAACATTTTTCAACTTATACTTAAACCATTCAACTATATCCAATGAGCAATGAACAATAGTATAATAGTTACACCAATACACCACAATACACCATGCACAATATATGAGAAATAATCAATAGTTATTGTTTAAGGGAAGTAATGACTTCCAAAGGTAGCTACAGCTTCCAAATGTAAAGGGAGGGATAAACCTCCAAGAGGAAGATAAAATCCTCCAATATCAAGAGAGATTTGAACTCGCCATCCTTGCCCCTTCCTTCCACCCAGGAATATATGAGAGATAATAAAACTTTACATTAAATCATCACCATCAACCAATCATCACATAGAACCTGATAATGCTTCCTGAGACTTCTTCAATTTCTTCAATTCTTCAATTCTTCAATTCTTGGAGTACTTTGATCCTATAGATAATATTTCTCAATGTATTCTCTGAAACTGCTCCAATTTTCACTCCTTGAATCCTCCCCAAAAGAGGTTATAGAAAGAATGGTAGACTTTATTCAATTCTAGTCTATTCAAGAGAGTGAACTTGCACAGAATTCCCCACGCTCATCCGATTCTAGAACTCACACAAATGAAACTACAGTCCGTACTATTTCCAATGAAATTTGTCCCACTTCATTTGGATTCTCAATGAAGAAGTTATGACTATTTTACCCGGAACACCTGTTTATTGACTAGCTTCAGGACTGGTCACAAACCCTATCTTCCACATTGTGTATCTCCATAATTATAGTGAATCAAGAGCTGAAATTTTTACCAGAGGTACCTTGCTATGTCTTCTCACTACCATAGCGATTTCACCATCTGAATTGTTGTAGAAAACACATTATAGCAAAAATGGTAAGATGACCTGAAAATAACATACCTTAGAACACATCACCAAAAGATTTCATCCTCCCTTGAAATCTGACCTTATTTTCTTCTTATTACCTCTGGAATTCGACTTGTATCAAATGAATGTATAATGATTTTTATTTATACCATTTATGTCACTTCCTTTTAACATTAGGGCCGACCTGACACTTTCTTATTTTGTAATTCTTTTCTTTAATTATCTTTAGGGCCTACATGTACTTCCTTCTTCAATTCACTTTGTCATGTTCAAAAATTCATTTCTTGTCAATCACGAGGATCCACATGACGTGCCACATACCAACAGAAACAAAATTATGTATACTATCCATCCATGGGTGTTGTATATGCATGTGCATTTTCATTCATTTCTAAATACCTTCATCAATCTTGCGGTCCAAAACCCATGACTAGGGTTGACATCAATGACAACAACCAATCTTCCAACAATTGCTAGGTATATGAACATTATGATGATAGAAAATCTTGTTTAGAAGATCATTAGTATAAGGGTCATCTTCAGATGCAGGGTCTTGATCAATGTGCAATGATGAAAACTCCTCAATAGTCTCTAGGAATCTTTTGATTTCAAGATCATTCTCAAAAACCTTCCAATGCTTGAAATTGTTGGGTATGGAGGGCCTATACTTTTTATTTGTATCATACCTGAGCTTAGGTCACAGAGGCACTCTGAAATTGCTAGCTGAAGTGGCCAGGGAATCAACCACAATGTTTTCTCCTCTTCGAATAAATGATATATTGAAAGCTAGGAAAAAACTGTCAACGAGGTCCCAAGCTTCATTTCTGTAACTCCTAAGACGAGGGTGTTTGGCCTAGTAAACATTCTTGATCTGCTGAATGATCAGCTCAGCATCACCAAACACAACTATTTCTTTAATCCCCATGTCCTTTGCAACCCTCAAGCCTAACACAAGAGCTTCATACTCTGCCACATTATTGGTAGCCTCAAATTCTAACTTGTATGACAGGGATATGGTTTCTTGAGTAGGGGAAACAAAAACTATCCCGACACCCGCACCATATTTAGAAGAAGCCCCCCGTCAAAGAAAATTTTCCATACATAGGTGATTGGGGGAGGATTTCCATGGGGGGAAATTGGTTTCTTTCTGATTTGAAGAGGAGCCTCAGGGGTGTTGGTGAGTTGCAACAAGTTGGATCCCAAATCAATATCAAGGGAAAATATGGGATGATTAGTGGGACCTGCTTCATCACTGACAATGTAGGCCAACTGAGATTCTCTGTACAACCTTCTATGTTCCCCCCCAAACAATGGAATAGTAGCATATGTGAGGTCCATTTGCAGGTTTCCCCCAAGTCATTTTTTCCAAGATCTTGACAACAACATGCCAAACTTGGGGGGAACATCAGCCACTAGAATGTCCATGACCACACTCTTCATAGGCAGTTGGAACAAAGTCACCACCAGATATCTGATGACTCCTAGACATTGGACTCTTCTAGAATCAAAAGAATACAAGTAATGGTAAGCTTTTGTGACCTCCAGCCCAAGTTCTTCCATGACAATTTTAGGCATGAGATTATGGGAGGACCTTGAATCCATCAAACAATTGTGCAACACCTTGTCATGTATGTCCAGGGATGTGTAGAAGGGAGGGAATGAATCATCTCTGTATTCTACCATAGGACCTAGGATTACTGTAGGATTTTCATATTGCAATTTGATTGAGTCTGTGGGACGGTATGAGGGTTCAGACTGGAATAGCTTGGAGAGGCTCTTTTTGAAATCTTCATGTTTGACCAGTTCAGAGAGGGGTACAGGGATTCTGATTTTTTGAATTTCATGCTCAAAATTAAAAGAGGAGGGGGGCTTTGGGATTTATTTTACTTCAGGAATAGGGGCTTTGACCACTGGAGGAGGGGTTTGTGTCTTCTTAACTTTGTCCTTGTCTGCCATCTCTTTGGCAGTCTTCTCTACTCCGGTAGGCTTCTCAGGAACATTAGGCGTTCCCATCTTCCTCTTGGATCTGAGGTTGTATCTATTTTGGTTGCTGCTAGCCTTGTCTCCCTTGCTTAGCTCATTGAGCTGACTGTTCATGAGAGACTCATCGTATGCTGATTGAGTCAAATGAGGAAAAGGGGGGTGTCTCCAAAACAATGGATCTCCGGATCAATCTCATCTATTTCCTCTCCTTCCTCACCAGCAAATAGGTTGTTCTGAAGAGGAGTCTGGATTTTCTGATCGTCTCTGTCTCTATTCTTGGGATCTCTTGGGAGAGTTTGAGATTATTATTTGGCCTCCTGAAGCTGCCTCTGTTATCAATGTTTTGGGAGTTTCTGTATGTATGCTTCCCCTACATTTTAATTTTCTCCAACTTTGCAGACAAAGACTTTACTATCTTGGTCAATTCATCTACTTGAGGGTGAGGCACAGAGGAATCAGAGGTTGAGGCTTCCGATCTTCCCTTTATTCTTTCTAAAACAACATTATTTCTGAGCCTGTCAATTGCCAACACATTAGACTCTACTTCTATGGCCGCATCTTGCATTTGAGCTAGGGAAGCAACTCTTCTCTCTCTAAATAGGAGGTAAAAGTCAGGGTCAAGTGCATTAGCATAAGAGATTTTGGCAGAGGCTTTTGTGGGATTGATCTCAACAAGGATCTTATTGTACATTTTATTGAATCTTTTGGAGAAGTTAGAGACAAACTCTCCTTCCTTTTTCTTCAAGGACCCAAATTCTGTCATGTAATACATGAAATATTTTTTAACTCCCCACTGTCTCAAGAAGGCATTATCTAGAGATTCAATCACAACAATAGATCCAGGGGTTAGTCCCCTAAACTATTTCCTAACCTCACCATCAAGGTTGTGGACGAAGACTCTCATCTATACATCTTCATTTTCAATGTTCAGGTTGTCTGCATAACTGTAGAAGGCAATGAGGTTCTCTTTAATAGTTATGTCCTCCTCTCTAGTGAATTTAGGCATATATTTCAAGTAGTCTCCAACTGGGAGAGGATTCATTGGCTGAGGTAGGACCAAAGGGGCATACCTAGTAGCCACTATGGAATCCATTATTCTTACAGGGGGATGAGCACCTGACATAGGGATATTAGGTGGATGATAACTAGGAGGAGATGGAGTTCGAAAAGGGGAAGTCATAACTGAGCTTGCAGGAGGAAAATGATACAACAAAGGATTTGAAGAGAGGGATACTGGGCTAGAGGGGACAAAAGTTTGTGATGGCACAATAGTAGCAACAGTAAGAGGAAGGATTATAAAGCCTGGGGTAGGAAGATATTATGAATTCCTAGGTCTAGACCAGGCTGCAACTTCAGGGGAAATAGGAGTGACAAATCTTTCTCCCTCTAATCCAAGACCAAGAGGAGAAAACTCAACAGAAACACTCTCAAAATTTAACAAATGATAAACTCCAACAAGAGTTCTGATAGGAAAATGAGAAGTAGATATCGGAGTTTGTAATAGAGGGAAATGAGAACTATCAGAAATACTTGGTTCAACAACTGAATCTCCTTCTCTGAGAGCCTTTCCCTTTCTAATAAGCTTCTTTGGATCTACTTCAGGTGTTGTTAAGGGCAACAGAGGAGTAGACCTTGTATGTCTGCCTCTGGAAGACACAACTGAAACAGTAGGTTCACCCCAGTGGAGTCGTCACAATGGAGTCACCAAGTGCACAGTAGAAATCTGTAGGGCTCTAATGCCTAATGCACCTTCAAAATCATAGGCTCAATGTCGTTCAATCCCAGGGAAGATATTCAACTCCTTCCCCATAAACGACACCATAAATTTTAGCACTAGAAGTCACTCTTGGATTGCGGCAGGAGTAAGCATGATACCCATCAGTTTTATATGTCACGATAATTGAATTAGGGTGTTTGAGTGGATGCAGACCCAGGCGAATATCGTTTTAACTCAGAAAATGGGCCAGGCATGCATGAGTAGGTGAGGCCTTGATTTAACTTTCGTCAGTAAGTTGAATTTAAGGTGAGCAGATGGAAGACTTGGTGAGAAGATGAATGAGATTGCTATGGGCATCCAACCTTCCAACAACTCGGGGAAGAAAAAAAAGAAAGTGAAATATGTCGAATTGACACAGCTACAACAACACAGTGATGTCTCGACTGGATCTTCCAATTCCGAGCATTGCAATACTGTTGTAACAACTTGACTAGATCTTCGAATTCCAAGCTATTCAATGTGAGAGGGAAAGGTAACATAGGAAATTGACTAAAACTGGTGTAAATATTTCAATGATCAACCATACATCATCCTACAGCATTGCAACCCTTGACTGGATCCTCCAATTCCGAGTGTCTTAATACAAAGTTTATAAAGAGATGGCAAGAAGCTGACTTTCATTAAACATGAAGTCTCAAATGTTAATACATAACCAGGAAAACCAATGCTTCATCAAAGCTTTACAATGTGGGAGCCTAGCTCAACCATCGATGACAACAAAAATGGAGAAAATGCCTTCACATACTCAGAACTGGATCCACTACTTGAGATGCAATCATGACATGAATTTAATGCTTTTGCATTGACGAGTTTCCCTGTCAGGCTACGCATGCAGACAATGGTTAGACTGCCCATGCAGTTGGCTGTCAAACATAATCTCTGTCAGGTTGGAATGACAGTTTGCCTCTGTGCTTATCCCTTTCTGGACTTGTATTTATGGAAGGAGATGACGCTCAACCACCACCACCTGCGATAATAACTGCTTTCTCGATATTAGAATGGGCATGAGTTAAACTTGGCACCTGGAGGACACGGGGGCCACTTTATGCCTTTTGGAATTTGAGCTGGACCTTCGCAAAGGGACTCAATAGTAAGTTGTGAACGAGGCCCCAACAAGGTGATGACGCGAGAATATTGGACAAGGGTGGCCAGGTGGAGGGGACACTGAGGCAGGGACATCAGGCGATGAGGTGAAGCGTCATGAGGAGGTGACGAGGAGGCCGTAGTTTGATGGGTCGGCGAGTGGGGACACAACACAGGTGGAAGTGGCGCGAAGCAAGGGGGGTATAGGTGTTGGGACAGGAGAGGGAAAAAGGGTATGAGGGGGGCCAGGAGGAACTGGAGTGGGAGAAGTGATAGGGGGAAGGAGAGAGGTTGGGTGGAAGACACATGTCAGAAGGAGGTGAAGTCGGTAAACAGGGGGAGGTAAGCGGTAAGAGGTTTGGGGGGGCCCAAATTCTTGAGAGAAGCCACGTTAGTGGGGGCCCACATTTGAAAACCACCCATATCAGACACTTCCCCCTCATTAAATTCAGAACGACAAGGGGGGTCGGAAATTGAACCTACGCTATAGATCTGAGCGTGCCGATTCTGGCCGTCCAGATCCATGCACTAGAAAACTATCATATCGAACCCCCCCCTCGTGAAAGGCAGAAGAGGGGGGGGGGTCCGGAATTGAATCTGGGCCGCAAATTTGAGCGTGCACGTCCTGGCCATCCAGATCTACGCGTTGCATAGCACAAGGCGCTCATGCACCCCCAAACTTAGGATAAGTGGGTTCTTAACCCATTCTTTGCCACTTTTTCGCCCTGGTGCCTTTTCCAAAGGAAAAACATCCCCCACGCATGATTATGTGATAAAAAAAGTGAGGATAAATTCTTTTCATGATGATTTCTAAGTTTCAGATCTATTCAACAGATATTCCGTGCAAGGCACGCTCTACAAGGTCACTCTCTAGAATAATACAAAATTTAGCAAGGTATGACATTTTTTCTATAACTCCTTTTCTGAGAGGTTCCACGTAGTAACACCTAGATGAATTTCATAAAAAAACTGAATAGAATTGTGTATCATTTTCAAATCTTTATTCATTACAGGTACAAAGTTATGATTATTTCAAGTTAGGGTTGTTGACTAATCCAAAACTAGTCATGGTTGAGACAAGTAGTTGATGAGTTGGCACATACATGAGGTGTATAGTTTATGATGTTGGTACATATTGATGAGTCATTGTTGATGAGTAGTTGACACACGATTGGTATATACTTGGTACATGGTTGGATGCACTTTTTTATGGTACAGGTTGATTACAGGTTGCTTGGCACAAGTTGGTGCATGGTTGGTGCACTTGTTTATGGTACAGATTGATATCTGTTGAGGATTGTTGCCTCATCTCATTTGGTGCCAAGAATGTAGACTGAGTCTTGCATATAGATTTGGTTCTCTTGTAGACTTGTACTCTATTCATTTGTTTCTTAAAATCCCCAAGGATTGTAGTCCGTAATAAAAAGAAAATTGTACATACATCTTGTGTTCCTTGTGGTGATGACTTGTTGATGATATATTGTTGATATATGTTGTTGATGTGTGTTTACATTTAAATGATTATAAATGAAATAAATGAGTAATGAGTTAATGATGATTTATTGACTAAGGATTTTTTGGAAAAAGAGCCCTACATTTTTCAACCCTCCTCTTAGTGTAGTCGGTGTGTCCAACAGTTAGTACATCAACTTCTTGGGGTCGTAAATTTTGCATACGATCTTGGTTTTAAGCGTATGATAGCCCGTTGGAAAGGTATCATTGAGGAGATTCATTTTGGGGGATCAATCACGGATTTGGATATAATTGAGAATACTTATCTAAAAAAACCTTCATTTAGGCCCTCAAAATGGCCCTGAAAATTAAAACTGCTAAAAATAGGAAATTGCCAAAATTGTCAGAAAACTGTTTTGAGCCAATTGGAAAAGGTGGGTGGCCATCGATATCCACCTGGATCAATACTCCATAATTAGGAAGCAATGATATCCATTGCGTTAAGTTCCCCCATTAGATGAGGAAATTTCTGCCACTTGCCTTGGTGTAGGAGTTTCCCTGCTTTGATGACTCGATAAAGATGGATCCTTTGCTATCGAGTGCCCTTGATCTGTGTGTCCACAATATGATCACTGGATTCCTGTTGTATGCAGTCGAGGTTGAGCTCTGTTTTTGTCAGTTGCTCTGCTACGTTTGAGGTGTCCAATAATGGTGGGAAACAAGGGTGAAGGAGATCCACGTTGAACACTAGGTGCAGGCCAAGGAAAGGAGGAATGTTGAGCTGAAAATCATTATCCACCATGGCCTTGGTGATGGTGTATGACCCATAACAGAGTGGGCGAAGATTCCTATGGGGTGCTATAAGGAATTCTTTCTGCAAGTGCAACCAAACTTTGTCACCCAACTGAAACTTATGTGGCACCCGATGTTGATCATGGCACTGCTTGTACTTTTCATTGGACTTCTGTAGGATATCCTGAACCTGTTGGTAGATATGTTGGATCTTCTCAATGAATCGGGTGGCTTTTTTAGATTCAGTTGGAGCAGGAGATGATTCAGTGAATTTGACCGCAAGGGGAAGTTGAACATATATGGGACCCAATGGTTGGAATCCCAACCCCACCTGAAAGGGGCTATGGCCGGTTGAGCTATGTAGGGCTCGGTTGTAGCTATGTTGTACATAGGGAAGGATATCATCCCATGTGTGAGGGTGCTTTGAATTATACATGCGAAGGATATGCACAATCATTCAATTTACGACCTCGGTTTGGCCATCTGTGTGGGGGTGGAAGGCCGTGGATTTGGTGATCTTGGTGTCTAGCAGTGACCAGAGGCTCGACCAGAATGTGCTGAGAAATTGACTGTCCCGATCCAAGACAATGGTTTTTGGGATTCCAAAATGTACCCAGACTCGTGCAAAGAAGAAATTGGCAGTGGCCTCTATTGTGATGTTCTTCTTGCAGGCAACTAGAATTGCCATCTTAAAAAAACGATCAACAACCACAAAAACACAATCATTTCCCTGCTTGGTGGATGGGAGGCCCAACATGTAGTCCATTGAGATGGATTCCCATGGCCTGTCAGGAGTAGGAGGAGGGGTGTACAGGCCCTATTTCTTAGTGGTCAGTTTGGAAATAGCGCAGGCAGTGCGGGACCTGATATACTTGCTGACCTCTTGTTGAAGTTTCGGCCAATAGAAATGTTTCTGTAGAATCACCACTATATTTTTGACATCAAAGTGTCCTGCCACCCAATTGTAGTGGGCTTCCTGTATCAACTTCGCTCGCTCACTTGATGGAACAAAGATGTGGCCCAGACGACACAAAAACTCATCCTAAAGATGGAAATTATTGACAACTGCATTTGCACCCAACATTTGGTAGGTGGTGGAAAATTCCGGGTCTGTCTCATAGAGTTGGGGCCATCCAAAGGTCTCATGGATGAAGGAGTCTAGCACCGTGGTGAGTGTCGTGACTGGCGGTACGCTGAGGAAATGAACGACGCGATTGGTGCTTCTGGTTTTATACTTGATGTTGAGGTGGAATTGTTGCAAGTATGTGGAACACTTTTGATGGCGATCATTCTGTAATTTTCCTTGTGTTTTCATGAAATTCAATGGCTTATGATCAGTGTGGATGACTGTCTCCTTCACAAGAATGTAATGTCTCCACTTGCGGCAGGCTTGCACAATGGAGTACATTTCTTTGTCATAAGTAGGGTAATTATGGACAACATCTGATATTGTCTCACTATGATAGGCCAAAGGGTAGCCATGCTAAGTGAGAACGATGCCCACCACATAGTCTGAAGCATCTGTCTCGATCTCAAAGGGGTGTTCCAGGTCTGGTAGTGAAAGTAATGGGGTTGAGCACAAACACTGCTTCAAATCGTCGAACGCTTGTTGTTGGGACCGAACCCATGCAAATTTCTCCTTACCACCACCCCTATTTATTTGGCTGAGGGCCCATGCAATATGGGAAAATCCCAACACAAACCTACGGTAGAAATTGTCAAGGCCCAAGAAGCTCTGAAGCTCAGTGAGTGTGGTTGGGGCTGGCTAGTCATGGATGACTTGGATCTTGGCTGGATCCACATGTACGCCATGTTTATCAATTATGTAGTCCAGGTAATGGACCTTGTCCATGCTGAAGGAGCATTTTTTCAAGTTGGCATATAGCTTGTGTTGTCGCAGGGTGTGCAAAACCTACTGAGTATGCTGCAAGTGTTTGACCCAAGTCTTGCTATAAATGAGAATGTCATCCAGATACACCACTAAAAAATCATTAGTGAATGGTTGTAGGATATCATCCATCATCCTCGTGAAAGTGGCTAGAGAATTTGTCAAACCAAAGGGCATGAACAACCATTCAAAAAGACCTTCCTTTGACTTGAAGGTGATTGTCCATACATTTGTCTGTTCTATCAGGACTTGGTGGTATCCAGACTTCAGATCAATTTTACTGAAGTATTTGGCCCCCGTGAGTTGATCAAGGAGGTCGTCGATTCGGGGAATCGGGTACTGGTTTCTAACTATGATTTTATTCAGATCTCGATAATCAATGCAGAGTTTCCAGGTTCCATATTTCTTCTATACCAACACGATTGGGCTCCCACAAGTTGATGATTTGGGACGGATGTGCCCCTCGTGGGGTATTTCTTGGTGTCGCTTGATCTCCTCATTCTCTAATAGAGAGCGATGATAGACTGTCCCATTGGGCAGTGGTGTGCCGAGGGTCAGATTGATGGGGTGCTTGACCTGACAGTGCACAGGTACCCTGGCAGGTGAGGATAAGATATCTGAGTATTCTTCCATGACCTTATCTACTTGCTTCTGCTGTGTGGAGAGGTCAGTCACAGAGACCCTGGATGTGGCTGTGATCTTTCTCTTATTCTGAGAGAGAATCACAAAGAAGAAAAACTTCCCCATTTGAGAGATGACCTTCCTGCATTGCTTAGCAGAGATCAAGGAAATAACACTAGGTGGGACTGCCTCGGGTGTCCTATAAAATTTCCTGTTCAAAGTAATAATAAAACTACGAGGCCTAGACTCATATACAACATGATGTTTCCATAAATAAGGTTGTCCCAAAAGAACATCGCAAACTTTGAGAGGAGAAACATCACACAATACCTCGTCTTTGAAGGGCTTCATGTCGTATGAAAGTTGACACTGTTGGCTGACGCAGAGATCGCTTCCTCGATGGAACCATCCAATAGTGTAGGGTTGTGGGTGCGGTGTTTTCAGCAGGGACAACCGCTTGACGAACTATGCTAAGATGAGGTTCTTCTGGCTACCACTATCCACGATGAAGTGCATCGGGGTGCCTTTTACCCACATTCGTGAATGGAAGAGGCATTCTCCTTCTTCTGTCTTGTCTGGTTCACCAGGATGGATCTTGGTGGTAGCAACGGTGGCACTGGGTTCCATGTCAATGATCCATCTTCCCCTTTCTGGTTTTGGCTCAGAGTCTAAAACCGCATATGATTCAAAGGCTTTCACTTCAACCACCATCAACTGATTTGAGTGAAAGTCAACAATGTTATGCCAAGGGCTCTTATGGAAGTCGTACCACTTCCCGGTATCTTTATTTGTCTTTCTGGTGTCCTTATTTTCTTATAGCTTGGACTGGTTGTCCTGATACTGTCCATATTTTATCTATCCTTTGTTTTGTGGGTTGGGGCCACCCTTTCCTGGCTTTTGTTGTGAGGGGTTCCCAGGCCCACATTGCCGCATCTTTTTTTTGAGCTTCTGCTTGATTTTGACAGCATATCGATAGTCGACGCCCAAGGATAAGATGTCCAAAAATTCCATTTCGGTTTGAATGTATCTATGCAAAGTGCCATGATACTTGAGCACCAAATGTCGCTCCGAATATTTGATACCCAACTTGGTGCATGAGGTGTGAAAGAATTTTGTGAAATCTAGCACTGCTTGGTCTCTTTCTTGCTGTAGTGTGGTCCATTTGGTATACAAGTCGTGATAACTTCCGACAGGGTAGTATTGTTCCTTAATACCATCCCTAAGGGATTCCCAGGTGTCTGTGACTTTAAATAATGAGGGTTCCTCTATTTCCTTTTTCTCACAGAAAGTTTCCAACCAATATTTGACATGGGGAACGACTTTGAGGAGCGCAAAAGTAATCGTTTCTCTATTCGAAAAGTTATGGACAAAAAGATACCCTTCTAGTAGATTCAACCACTTGTCTACAACATATGTGTCTATATGACCTTAAAATATAGGAATATCGAAGTTTATTTGTACCTTGAAGGGGGTGTCACCTCCTCTCGAATAATATGCGTCGCCTGTTGGTAGCCACCGAAGGATTTGCGCGAAAAGATCCATCATCTCGTTACTTTGTTGCATGAGGGCTTTCTCAATCAACAGTTTGAAAGGATCTCATGTCCCTTCATATTTATTTTCTCCTGCCATGAGAGGTCACCTGGGCATGCGAGATCTTTTGTCCTTAAGAGAAACAAGATCAAGACCCAACTCTTTGTACTCCGACCTCATTGGGGACATGCATTAAGATGACAAGGAGAAGACCGCTCTGATACCATTGATCTAGATTTTATGATAAAAACGAAATGACTACAAATTATTAATAGGTTCTTAACACAAAATAACAGAGATACAATAAAACTGGTTTTCTATTCAATAAGGAAATAAGCTGAAACTGTAAAATGCAGCGGAAACAAGCTTGTTGGAATGGTGGCGGCTTATCTCTGACAAGAGATGTGATGGCTGCGCTCATTCACAAGAAGATGATTACAATGAGGCTATGAAGGCCTTTTTACAATAAACAAGAATTCCAAAAACCCTAGAAATCCAAAAACCTAACCCTAGGAGATGAAGTGCCAAAAGTCACGTGGGCCCCGTCTGGGTAAGTTAGTACATCAACTTCTCGGGGTCGTAACTTTTGCATACGATCTCCGTTTTAGATGTATGATAGCCCGTTGGAAAGGTACCTTCAATGAGATTCATTTTGGGGGCTTGATAATGACTTTGGATATCATTGAGAATCTCAATCCTGGAAAACCTTCATTTAGGCCCTCAAAATGGCCCCGGAAGTTAAAACTGCTAAAAATAGTAAATTGACAAAATTGTGAGAACACTGTTTTGAGCCATTTGGAAAAGGTAGGTGGCCACCAATATCCACTTGGATCACTAATACAAGTTGTATATATTTCCATCACCAATATTAACTCATAAAATTTAAGTAAGCTATATCATCTATTGAGAATAATAAGACAATATGGAGGAATTCCTTATGCATTATATCTAACTCACATTTTTATATTGCAACTCCCACCCCTTTTTTAACTAGTGTAAATTCATATTTCCTTTGTTGTATACATATAAATACACCATTAACACACTTTACATGATTCATTGAACGTAAAGTCTATCATTGTCCTTACTCCACGATGTGTTTTGGTCTCTCCCATTAAGATTTCAATTGTTTTATTTTATGGTTCCTATAAATTATTGTTTTTTATGGTTCCTAAACTACAACAATTAGTTAGGAAACTAAAGTCGCAAATCATGACATTTTGTGACATAGATAGAAATAGAAATAATGACAAGGATTATACCTACATCTATGATGCTTTTGTTATAATGGTCATAAATATTATAGATTTTATGACTCCATCAATGATGCTAACCCCAACATAGAAAATTACACATTTTTCAACCTCTACAAACAATTAAATTTCAACAAAATTTGTGACTAGTCTCAAGTTCCACAATGACTTAATTTGTGACTCCAATAACAATGGAATTTTCAACCAAATTATTAATTTAGTCCATGATTTATTTTGAGATGATGATTATGACAATGGTTGCAACCTAATTTGGGCCTTGTTGCAACCTTTTTAGGGTCATCCAACAACTTGTTTTTCGAAATTGCTTCCAATGAAAGATGTGATTTTTTTGTTGACTAAAATAGTTAGAGTTTTGAAGACCCAAAATTTGACTCTTCGTGGGATTAGCCCAAAGTTATTTTACTGAAATTAGTCAAAAATTATTGCCAAATAATTGACAATTCGTATATGTATGTATGTATTGTTTTAGGACATCAAACAATTATATATTACAACAAATCAATGATGCATGTTGCATAATATATCAATTGACCAAATATAAAAATAAGGCATCCTTGAAAAGTATTGTGCGTATTACAAAGACCATGTAAGAATATCAACCTAACCTATACTCTATTAACATCATTGTATTATTAAACTATTTTTTACTAGGCTTCATTGTAGAAGCATGGCCATTTGGGACCATTAATTGTTTCATGAATGAGACTCACACATGTGCATATTCTACAAATATGTATGCAATTAATACCAACATTAATGTGTCTACTACATTAGGTTAGAATGAATATACAGTAGAAATTATCGTCATTAACCAAATTAACCTAAAAGTTTACCTTATGGAATCGTATTTTATCTTCCTCTGAATCCAACTAAGCCTCACAAGTTGCATTCACTCCAACTCATCGCAAATATGACCAATATGAACAACCCTCATGTCCATATTATGTAACAAGCCACAAAATGAATTAGGTTAAGAACTCAAAATCATATACAATGCTAGTGACAAGTTTTTCAATGTGCATGCATGAGTGTTATGGCACTAATCTTTTTGTGATTAGAATATGTTGATGTTATTAGTGGGTGTGTGTGGATTTGAAGATTCACAACTCTGATAATGGAAATGTATCATTATCATAAGTTATGGTTGTTCATGTATCCTACCAATACCCACTCTAATACCATGAGTAAAGGATTGATCATCAAGGTCAACCCCATTACCATTTGTGTATGTGTTTGTGACACAAAAATCTATGAAAAATGTTTTTTTTACACCATAACTTATAAACATGGAGGAATATAAGGAAGACAATGTCGTTCATAAGCTCACATTTGAAACCATTGACAACTAATAAAATATCTTATTTTAATGTTTGTTTTGTGGGTTCATAATACACCCTAATAAAATCAATATTATTTTTCATCCATTGAGCTTATTATATAAGGATTCCTTAGTATGTATACAAATCTTATCATCTTTGTAACCTTGGATATTAATTTAAATTCATTTCTCATTTCTTGCAGTTGGAAGGTCAGATTGGTCAAAATCTCCTTGGGACTTAGGAAAACGAAGGTTCCAATGGCTCAATAGTGTTCACATTTTACAAAATTTCAGCAAATACAGTCTTGTTGATTCAAATTCTTTGACTGTGCATCTAATACATATTAAAAATAAATAGACGAGAATTATCTATTTCATTTCTCTTTCACACACACACACACATATGAAATACATTGTCAACCATCCACTATTCAAATATTAAAGTCCTCTATAATTCAAAATTTTGTAGCTATAATAGGTTCATTTTTGTGAGGTAGGGTTTCAACTCTCCAAAATTTCAAGGTGAATCTTCATACCACATGGGAAAGGTATTGATGTACCATCTATCCTTTTTGGAAGATAATAGAGCAACCCGATGAGCAATAAGATGAAGTTGGAAACATGATTGAAAAATTCCTAAAAGAAGTAATGGTATCCTATGAAATCAACAATGATATTAACTAATCATTTGAAAATGAAATGTTTCTCTAACTTTAGCTCCAAAAAATAATGTGAGCACATGATATGGTCCATGTGAAGCCCTAATATTGGATCATTACCCCTTAATTGGGGCATATTATATTAGTAATGTTATTTTATTTATGTCGGCTTTAAGCCATTAGTTGTAATTATACCTCCTAGTCTCCTATATATACCAAGGAGACATTTTCATTTTGAATCATCTTGTACTTGAACATTTAAGTGGGGTAAAAGGAGGTTGCCCCCTCGAAGAGGCTTCTTATCTAAAATTATCTCTTTTTCAAGGCGTTGAGTACTTTTTCTGAGGTTTTTCTATGCTATATTGATATTTGGTTCTTAACAATCCAATTCATAATTCAACAATTCAATCCATCTCCCTTTGGTCAAATGTCATTATATTTTATAAAACATCATAACAACAAGAAAACAAATGTAGTGAGTACATCCCATTGAACCTGGACAACACCGAATTAACATTTCAATAGGCATCAAATAAAAAGGTATGTCATGGAGTTTGTAAGCATATGGTCGTGGTTCATTTCTCACTCCTAGGTCCTGCCATACTTAGCTGTAAACTTCATTAATCAAATAAGATTGTCTTCTGAAATTACAACCCGATCTTTGAAATCAAAATTCAATAAAATTACCTACAAATATTCCATCGTAGATGTCCTCCTTTTATAATCGCATATCTAGTTATCTATAACAAATATTGACTTTGAACAGGCTCAATAATCAGTTTATACAATAATATAGAATTGATAAATGCACATAACTGAAATCTTGGAGACAAATCATAACCCTCAGATTCTGTTATGAATTAATGCATATGGACTTATGCAAATCTCATAAATCACGGCCCAAAATTTGACTTTTCCTTTTATCCATGGCTGTAGCGACCTGCAACACTCTCGTAACAATCTCATAACATGCTTGTAGTGGCATCAATGAACCCATAGCATTTTGTTTTCTGCATCATCTAAAGTTCCATCTCATAAGTAAATCAAATAATATAATTTCACCTACATATTATCTACTAAAAAACAAAGTACTAAGACATATGGGTGACGAAATACCTGATAATGATACGATGATAATTCATCAAAAAAGTTGATTATGGGACAAAAAGGGTATCGAAAAGGAGGTAGCAAGTATCAAAATATAAACAAAAAGAGGTCCTTTCTGGAACCCAACGTCTCCCCCAACTTGGTCTTGTTGCATGTCCCCTATGCAACAAATCAATGATCTGAATCGAAAGTATCTAGAGGAAATAAGTCAGAATTAATTTGACTCCAATTGAAATATTCATGACCTTATTCTTCCTCTTTATAAAAACCAAGTATCTTTCCTAGATCAACCCAAAACTTCTCCTCTTCTACAGATTCCTTTGGATGCCACAAATCGGGGTATTGGAATTTTAGGCGAATCCATTGAACTTTATGAAGTTTCAGACAATCCAGATATCTTGGAGATCTTTGTAAAGAAACTCCAAACTGTTCATAAGTCATAAGATCATGGTTCTTTTGCACATCATCTAGAACACTAGCATGATGTCTAAATGCTAAGATTGTGTTAAGTCTATTTAACCCAATCCAATTTTCACGGCTAGTAATGGCCAAGGCTTGGTTTTTCTGGAAAAAGGACACAACATGTTTTATTTTAACCATTTCAATTCTTTCAGGAACCAGTCTACCAGGCTTTGGGCTGGCTCTAATCCAAAGGGTTTCACTGCATTCTTGGAATTCACTAGTAGTTGTTTCTTCTTACCACTTGGTTTGATTTTTCATAAAAGATATAAAGTTTGTTAGTTGTATGTCTCCAACAAATGGATTGGGATCCCAATTACAAAAAGATGTCAGAACATTATTGTGTAAGTAAAATTCACACAATAAGTTTTGATCATCCTCTTGAAGAGTGGGGAAAATTTGAATAAATTGAACAGTGTCGAAAATACAACAAGGGTTCCTTGAGCTAAGCATCCTAATCTAAAAATAAATATATTTCTCTCTTAGATACAAAGAATATAATGGAGATGGGTTTCTGCAAATGACCATTTGGTGGGCCAAGTGACCCAAGAATTTATTTTCTTTTGTCAATTGTCTCACTTTCATTCTCATACCATGGGGAATCCACAATGGTTCTTTACATTCTGCACTGTCTCTCTCATAACGTTTATTCAAAACATGAATTTTCTCCTCTAAACATTTTTTCTTCTTTGTCCAATCATCATAAGAATTCTTAGAATTCTTTGTGACAAGGGTAAATTCTAGATTTTCTTCAAGTGAGTCTTGTTCTTCTCCTAACCCAAGTTTTTTTAACATATCATCAACATCCATTTGATTGATATCGTGGTCATCACCAAGAGAAGCGAGTGATGACTAGTGTTCTTAGTGATCTACTGCATCCAAAATCAAATCTAAGGTGACCTTGTTATTAAACTACTGAAATTTTTCTTGAGCAATTTTTAATTTTTGCTTCGACCCACGATTTTTCTTCCTTAACCACTCATTAAATTTTACCAATTTTTTTGTGTTACAATGAAATCAACAAAGGAATGAAACTTACCCATGAAGTGTCAGGATTTATTTTTCCTCTTATTTGCTTGGACTCTTTCATCTGCAACAGTTTGTTCTTCAACCTGTTTTTCGTTTGCGCCATATATCTCCATTTCCCTCGTTTCTATCTTTCCCCCCTCTAGTTCAATTTAAATCTCTTCAAGCTCTGTTTCATTGTTTTCATCAATATCCTGCTCAGATTCCCTCATTCTATCTCACCCCCCTCTGACTCAATTTCAGACTCTTGAGGCTTTGTTTCATGGTTTTCATCAATGATCTCCTACTTAGACACTATTGGGTCTTCTTCTGGTGCTTCATATTAATTGAATGACACCTTATATGTTTAAGTATCCAAAATGTTTTCTTCAACTGGCTCCCTATCATCAGTTCCTTTACTATGCACAACATCTTATTTAGGTAGGGTTTATATTTGAGCTATTAGTCATAGTGATCACCTTCTATGAATTTCAACCTTGGTTCTTATCGGCCTAACATATCCTCATACGATACCTGATCCTATAAAAGTTTCCCATGTATGGCCATTCTTTCTCAAGGTATGTAAAACAATTAACTTGACCAAACCATGATGACTGACATTGGTCATATGATGCGAACTCTCTCTAAATTTGGTAGCCATTAATGCTAAATATTGTTCTAGAAAATAAGGTAGGTTGTTATAAATTTTGTGTCTTAGATGACTCAACAATTTGAAGTGATAACCAAATAACATGGTGAACCGACCTTCATAATTTAAATACCTTTGCACCCAATGAACAACTTTATCCCATACTGCTAGAAGAGAAGTTCTCTCCACTCCCTTAGTCGTCCACTGCACATATTCCCCTTCTTTGAAAAATTCATGTTTCCATTCAGAAGGTTGTGAATTCCTAACAAACCATCACTCACATGTGCTTGGCAACCTTGTCACTTGAAATAATTGTTTTGGTGACTCCAATTTGAAAACCATTTACCACAGTCACTTCACCTGTTAAGTTATCTGCAAATTCATATGCAATATCCTTATCAAATCCTTGAAGGAAATCAAAGTATTCCATCCATCCAACTTCAATGAAAATAACTGCTATTGTGGGATTTATGTGGATATCGATTGAGCTGGTCGAATCACTACGTAATAAAGATCCCCCCATATTGTGTATATTAATAAGAAAAAAGGGTTGGACAATTAGGTGAGTGAGAAATAAAGAACAACAAAAGATTTCACAGGCACAAATGCCAAAGATTTCTGGATTGCAAAAATAACAAGGAATGAGAAACAAGCATAGCTTGTAAAGATAAAATCATAATGAAGACGTGATCCCATGATCCGTAATAGATAAATTTAAGGATTTTCATTATTGGTACAAATGGCAAGTTCGTTGCAACAGGACAAACATCCAACATAATAGTAGGTTTTTATGCATGATAAGGGCTACATAACGAAATCATTTAAAGAGCAAAAAACAAAACAACAGTTAGCATAGAAACCCATCCCTGTAACGAACCTTCTCTTATTACAAGAACAATTGAAAAATTATAGAATATAAATGATATCTATGTAACATAGGATAAATTTAGAATATATATTAATTTATTATTTTATAATTAACTCAAAACTACAATTTTGCACAATTGACACATTATTTTGTATATGAATGAATAAGATCGCGTAAAATTAAAGAACAAATCCAAAGGTAAACAGTAAATTAACAAATAATAATCCATAAGGCCCTTAAATAAATTCCTATAATGACACCCAACTAAGAATAAAGTTGTACTTAAAATATAATAAAATATCAATAAAGCATAAACAATTCCTGACTAAAGTAAAATACCAATTATATACAACGAAAGAAAACCTTACTATAATCATTGTAAGAAAATTCCATTTATACTATTTAACCATCCCACAATTATTTTTGTACTAAGTTATAACTCTCAATTCCCAATTCTAATTACTAACTAAACAACCCACCTTTAAATAAAAGAAATAAGTGATCGTGTCATTGGAAGAGCCCTGATTAGTCCCTGCCCAAGGTGTAGAGGGACTATAGCGATCAATAATTCATTGACTTCATATTAGTTTGTCCTTTGAATAAAAATATTTGCATAATATCTATTGTTGGAACGAGGGAACAAAAAACATTGATTTTTATATAATAAAAAATACCATATATGTCATGATCTGGTTGGATAACAAATTGGAGGTCTTATTGCGGGCTTCGCTATTCCCAATGTTTTATATGTTAGCATATCCAAAGTTTTTGATCATATACGATCTTTCTGAATTTTTACTTTTCTCTTGAAATGTTTGGATATCCAAATTTTTGAAGATAGAGAGTCAACTTTTTATTAGTTGACTTCATATTAGTTTGTCCTTTGAATATTTTTTTTTTTACATAGCCTCTATTGTTTGAACTATTGTTACTAATTTTTTTTATTGTTATAAAATAATATAATAATTTTTTTTTCGTATGTAATAGACCTGCCACATTGCATTCTTTCTTAAATGTTTACAGAGTAGTCCTGACAGATCTAAATGTTTACCTAACATGCCTCACAACCTTAAATGTTTACTTAACAGGTCCGTTACAATACATTTTCCTCCATTTTGTTTTTATATGCAATGTTCTCTGCAATGAATATGGGCAATATTGTTCTTCAACGACATTTTTGGTTCACTGGTTCATGCTCTCTCCTTGAATGTTCACTGATTTCTTGTTTGCCTATTGTTGTTGTTCTTGTTTTCCTGTTAGTTTTGTTGCAGTTTTTACGCTTGGGATTCTGCAACCACGATTGGAATTAGCCTTCTGTGGTTCCCCATTGACAGGTGGGTTTCAGTGCCGTGTTTAGCTTCCTTTGCTATTTGCAGTTTGCAGGTGAGAAATTTGACTACTGGGGATGCCTGAGTCAAAATCCTCTTGCATAACATCTTTGTATGTGAGGAGAAAATACGATTTCCTTTTCTTATATGTCATTGTGGCTGTGATGGAGGTAGGTTCTATGTCAAACATTGGCGATTAGAAATGAGACGAAGACAACATTACAGTCCTGCTTCTATGGTCGTAGTAATCACATACAAATATGGACTGCAAGAGGATTTTGATCGTTCCCAGTATTGAAAAATACCAACCGTGAAAACTGCACCTTTCTTAATTGCTTGCACAGTGGCAGGCCTTTGGACGATCCTCACAACCTTGAATGTTTACTTGACAGGTCTCATAGCCTGAAATGTTTGGTTAACAGATGTGTTACAATACATTTTCCTCCGAATGCTTTGATACAATCTTGTGTGCAGTGAATTTAGCCAATATTGTTCTTCGCCGACATTCCTGGTCGGCTGGTTGGTGCTTGCTCCTTGGTTCGCTGGATTCCACTTATTTTTGTTTGATTCAAATTTGTAGGGTTGAGGTCCTGCAACCGCAGTTTGGCCTTTTGGTGCTTCTTCACTGGGTTGTTATTTTTTTCTTTCTCTTGTTTTCTTCAACTTTGCAAGGTTGGGGTCTTGCATCTACAGTTGGACCTGTTGTTACAGTTTGTGGGCCAGGGGATGTTCTTATTGTTGGTTGTGGAGCCTGATTATCTTCCTGATTCAAAGGTCCTTGATTTCAGCCGTGTTTATACCCCATGAAGTATTTACGCCCCAGAAGTATGTACACTCTTCCACGCGGGGGAGTGCAGAGGGGGGGTACCCCCTCTGCGGGGTCCGGGGGGGCTATCCCCCTGGCTGGGGGCAAGCGGGCCCCCAGCGGGGGTTTGGGGGCGAAGCCCCCGAAGCAAAAATTGCCTTGTAAAAGTATATTGTAATTTCATTGTAAATCTGGACTGTTCATTATAAGGTCGCAGATCTAACGGTAGAGATTATGTTAGGTTTTTTTTCCCTAGAAGGCCACCCTCTTTTATAGGGAAATGTATCGCGACTATGGTTGATAGTGAATATTGTATTCTGAGAGAGGAGACTGTGAGAGAAAGAAGAGGATGTTGCATCGGGTTTTGCTGTAGGTTGTATCCCTTCATTTGCTGGATAATAATAAAGGAAGGACCTGGCAATTTCTCTGGTGGATGTACCCCACACTGGGTGAACCACGTAAATTTGTGTCTCTCTTGTATTGTGTGTCTTCTGTGTTTTGTTTCTGCATTTGTTTTATTTTATTTCTCCGCGGTCCTGTTTTTCTAACAACTGGTATCAGAGCATAAGGTAACTCGCAAGAAAAGAGGGTTCCTGGTTCGAGTGGGAGCAATGTCAGAAGATGGAAAGTTTAGGGTCGAGAAATTTAATGGCCAAAACTACCAGTTATGGAAGATGCAGATGGAAGACTATTTATATCAGAAGGATC